>JBBPPE010000013.1:0-49897 GCA_038091835.1 Leccinum ochraceum
AGTAAGGCGAGGCCAACACGCTTCACAATATCTTCGACAGGCTTTTTGGCACTCGTTGCAGTACCATCTGTTTGTCGGACAACTCTGATAGTCGGAATTGCAAGAGGATTGATCGTTTTGTAAATAGGTGCGCTCCGATATTCTAATTGTTTGCTAATCAGCACGTGCCACGAAATGGGCAAGGTAAAAGAGAAATCTGACCTGGGTTAAGAAAAAAGGCAACAATATAGATGTCATTTGGTGCATTGGCGACTAGTTCATCGAAACGGGCATTTGTAATGGCTCGTATGTCTTCAATCGTGCCTGGTCAGGGAGGTTGGAGAGATAGAGCCTCAAGGCGTCGAGCTTTCGACTTAGCTCTGAGTCCATGTTGTACTGTATGCTATGTTTTTTTATTTTGACACCCCATGTCACCATATTGCAACTACTACAAAAGGCAGGAGCACGCATAATGACTCATCTGTCAAATCCACCCAAATCCACCCGCCATAAACGTTCGAACTCAGGATCACAGCTGATCAGCGCTAATTCACCCGGGTGGATTAGCTAATGCTAATCAACCTTCCCAAATCCCCGGTACACTAGAGAAAACCCATTTGCCCAGGTTGTTCATGGTCGTCTTAATGTTCCGTACTAACTCTATGGTTCACACAGCGGCATAAATACATCGCGAAAGCCGTGCACCAAGCTCGAAATACCTTGGCATCAAAGCAATACATATTGGGAATGAATAACAAGAGAAAGAGTCGAGCGACGTACCCTTCTGCTTGGAACCTCTCCTTTTGCTTGCGACCCACTTCATAATCAGCTACAGCCGATCCTATTCTACCTCCAGCGGTTCGAAAGATGCCTTCTTGTCCTTGGAGAGATTGACACGAAAGTCTCGCTCGGGAGTCGGAAAGCCCATTGAACCCACCTACAACACCGGAAACAAAGCAATGATTCGATCCTACTAATCAGGCGCAATTCAAGTGTGATTACAAGTAATGTGAATGTACTGGCACGGGCACAGAGCCACACCCTCGGCAGCATGTTTTGCAAAGACCGCCCGTAAGCTGAATGAGACTTCCAACCAACACAAGGTACTTGCTCCGCTGTGCGTTCTGCTTGATAAAGACCCACAACGTGTGTACCTTGTTCTCAGCGAGCAAGCTCAGACCTGCTCCCGGCCGTCGTTCTGCTCGCGTTTATAAACACGTTTGCTACTTGAGAACGCTGCATCGGACTTTTTGCTTCCGACAGCTTCGTGGGAGCAAGCGTGTCACGTGCTGTGACGGTGGGGTTAAACACTGTGTCATCACCTGGCGAGGTCCGCCCGCCGGTTTTTCTCCAGGCGGTGGTGGGTGAGGGTGAGGCCGTCTTTGGGGGGGCAGTGGTAGGAGTCAAAGACGGGGTCGAGGTTCCCCACAATATTTCGAGCGAGGGGTCGTCGGTGTGTTCGTCGGAGTTGCACTCGGACTATGGCCATCTGGCTACCTGACCGATCTTCATTGACCTCACAAGCTGACTCTATGTGCGGTCCACAGTCAAGTCGAACAGGGAGGATGTATTCATTCTGTATGCAGGGTTCCCACACGCGCGGAATCGTTGATCTATTTCCTGTCAAGCCGCTCTGTCTGTGTTGCTGAAGATCTTCATAAAAGCCTACGACATATTCCTTCCGTTCCTTAGTGGCACCTCCCTCCTTTGCCTCCATTTCCCCGACGTCTACCCTTTCTCAAGTATACAATGCTGCTACTCGCAGGGGTGCGTCGTCTTGTCTTGTCTTGGGCAACTTGAACAATCCCATGGATGCAACTGAAGTATTAGAGAAGGGGCGAGAACCACCTCTGCCAGGGGCTCGTTCAGTCCGGAGGCAACCCCCGCTGCCGCATCCATGGCCTCAGATTCTCTGCTCGCTGTGGTGTGGCCTATGTATATTGGTCAAACCTTGCTGAAGACGTCTGAGCACGTACATCCATCCTCATTGACGACGCTGGACGTGTCCTATGATAAATGGCCGACGTACCCCGCCCATCCGACAACACCACGCACTCGATGGCTACTAGCTAGCTCAGGTGGACGCTCACGGCCACTTACTCTTCGCTTGTTCGTGGACCGCAATGCCCAACGGTGCGGCGTTCCTCGGAGCAACCTCGGAGCAATCTCACACTCTCGGTCATCGATTTGTTCGCATCCGTGATGCGATTGCGATACTCGCGAGCTGACCACAACGACCACGAGAAGGTCTTGACGAGGCGATAATGTCAAGCAAATCTGTTCAAATTCGGATGAAGGATGGTGAGATGATGTTGTGCGCTGAGTATGTACAACATGAACGAGGACAGGAGGCGCGTGGACGCGTGGATGAAGTCACGTCGGTCCCGGAGTTGGTAGAAAGCAGGGTGGTACTGAGACCGCAGCTAGATTTGTGTTCAAACCACATCGTTCTAATATCGACTCTGCGACGCTCGTCGAGCACGACGATGATCGCATCGCCCTCCTCGATGGCAACGCCAAATGGGCAAAGGCCATGAACGAATCTGATCCCTCTTTCTTTGGGACATTAGCCAAAGGACAAACTCCAAAGGCACGGAACATTTCTCACTTACTCACTTTTTTCTCGTTTCCAACAACACACACAATGACAGATTCTCTGGTTCGGCGGATGCGCAGACTTGCGTGTCCCAGAGTCGGTCATCACAGACGCTCGTCCAAATGACATCTTCGTACATCGCAACGTCGGAAAGTGAGCGCTTTTCTTTATGTATTATAATTCGCGTCTCCTTATTTCCCCTCAACCCTACTCACAGCCAGTTTCATCCAGACGACGACAGCGCGCTCGCGGTGCTCTCGTTCGCAGTCGGCGTCTTAGGTGTCGAACATGGTACGTCGACGCGCATACACGCAGCTCTCCGCTTATGCCCCCCGTCAGTCATCCCTCGTAAGACACACAGACTACGGAGGCGCCAAGGCCTGCCTTGGAGCAGCCATGGCTCGGCTGGCCCGGTCCGCCCCCGGTGACACCTCCACTGCAAGCTGCTGTCGACACCACCGACACTGTCACCATCAACGCCACAGACAACGGAACTCTGCTCAGCAACTGGATCACCCCACTAACCGACCTCGTCGCCTCTCTCGACGATCTCGCCAACACCAATGCCAACCAGGCCCTCGACCACGTCATTCACGAAAACGTCAAGAGGCAGGTTGCCAACATTTGCGATGCCGCGCCAGTCCGCGAGGTGTGGGCTGCTGGCAAGTCTCTCTTGGTCCACGGATGGGTGTTTGACCACATTCCGGGCGGATCAATGATCTCGGAATCTTGCGTGGGCCGTCGGGTGAAGAGTAACAGCGTGTAACTTGATAGATTTCTGTATCGTGTATAAATGGGCATATCTGATGTCATGATGATGATAATGATGAACGAAAGCGCTGTCCGATATCGAAACCATACAGCTATCAAACGAAAACGAAACAAGGCACGGAAACAAAGGGAAGGGGGGGAACATGAATACTATCGTACTGGATCAACAAACAACACAACATTTCCAACTCTCACTTGTTTCCCCAGCACAATTCATCCTACTCCCAGCACCAGCACCACCCCCAGCCCCGCTGCCGCGCTCACGATACCGGTATCCGCCCGCGGTACCCGACGGCACACCCTCGTGCATCAACATGCTTGCCTGCATCGCCGCCTCAAACACGTTGTCCACCCCCTCGATCTTCAGCGCCGAACATTCCTTGTATGCACGCGCACCGATCTCGCCGGCTATGCGTTCCGCTTGTGCGCGAGAGACGTAGTTCCCGATGTCGGGCACGTTCGGCGGGGGTCGGAGGTCGGCTTTGCAACCCACGAGGAGGATGGCCAGGAATCGTCGAGCCCCAAATACTCCGGACTTCTTCAATCCACTGGAGAGGCGAGAATTTGAGCGGGTGCGCGTGAGCGGGCTTGGGTGAGAAACAACGAATGACACCCAACTTGACAGAGACGTTCTCAAGCGAGTCCGGCGTGATTTCGAGTGCGAAAGTGGTCGTAGACGCTGTTCTTGTCAGCTCATTCGTATTTCAAACAACCAAACTGCACGACGTAGCTCATACTCTTCCCAACTAGTAGTTGATTTGTCGGGAATCCTTTGTACCACTTCACTTCGTCGGGTGTCATTTTATCCTCAAATCTCGACAGCGACGCTAGCACCACAGTATGTACGCAGTCCGTAATACGATGACGGATTGCCATACCCACCACTGACCTGATGTATATGTGGTAAATGATGGCATTATGTTCGCATCTTACCCAGTCTGTGCTTGGTGTCAGTTTCGGACTCTCACATGAAAACCAAATGAAGGTAGCCGACATATTCGGAACACGTCCTGGTACCTCGATCGAGCCTTTTTGATTGATGATTGACAGACGCACGACTTCATCTGCCATTGAGCGGCTGGCGTTCGGGCAGGGAACACCGTGGGTTTGAAAAGGACAGGGACTGCCACACCACTGGTACATAGCACTATGCTATGTTTGTGTTGCTCGCCATGGCACGCAGAAGGGACTCGGAGGAAGTACAGATACTTATGCGTGGTGATAGATGCTTGTGCGGATACTTATATATGTAACGAACGGGGTTGTGGAGTGTCCAGTGTGTCGATCGGGAGAGTCATGATGATCGATCATTGCTGTACCAGAGGGCTGAGCTCGCCTCAGGTCCGAGAATGGCTATGATTTTCGAGTGCGAGCGCTGTGCATCGCGTCTAAGCTTGCGGGCGGGGCATTCTTTGGCTTCGGCGATGTTGTTGTAGACCTCTGCGAGGCTGGTACAAGAGGGTTCCTCCTTTTCGGGGTGCTCTCCGTCAGTCGGTCTCGGTCTGATTCGGACTCGGAGGAAGGGTAGAGGATGAGCGTCGTGGGGTTTGGGGACGCGAGTCTCGGCTTCAGATGGCGGGGGAAAGACGTCGATGGAAGAGAAACGGAGGGGAACATTATGGAGTAGCTGCAGGAGCGCGATTGGCATGTTCAAGGGCCTATTGATGGGCAAATGACCGTCGTCGGTGTCCAAGACGTCGAAATCGCAGTCCTCGTCATCGTCATCGGCGTCGCCATCGCAAGTATCTTTGTCCTCTTCTAGATCGTACTCGGGATCAAAGATATCGTCGCAGCGACGGTTACTCACCCACGTTCAGGCGCGTCGGGACTGCTCTCCCAGCCACGCATCGGAGTGAGGAATACGCGCTGTTGTAGGAGAGGATCATGAGGATCTGCGGAAGCGACGATTGTCCCTGTGAAATCCAGGATTTAGATGGAACGAAATGTGGAGACTGGAAGTCGGGACCATCCACACACACCTGCGCCATCAGCTCCGAAGGTAGCCCCGAAATCAATGCCCGGGTATTTCCCGAGACGAATCCAAAGCTGACATGTCTAGTTCAGCTTTGGAGGATCGTTGGCAGCAAGAATCGAGAAAGTACCGACATCCCTGTGGTTGAATGCCACGGCTCCCATTTTGACTAGGACTTGACCACTGTGCAAGGCAGGTAGTGGATGCGTCTCGATGACTGCATCATGATAGAGTGGGGCCCTCTCTGTAAGAGATTTCTTTACCACCAGTGTACGCGTCTCGTCGGGTAGTCACGGTGCTGTCATTGGCCTGGGTCAGTATACGGTCAACGCGGCTTATGTAATTGATAAATTTCTCTACCGTTGAATCCGAGTCGACAAGTCTCACTCTCAGATTGACATGTGTGGGTTCACAACCGGAATGTGGCTCACTTGGCGCCATGCAAAGCAAGGATCTGCTACCGTTGTCCACTTCGTTTTCGCCGCGAGCTCATGGTGCAATCACGCTGAAAGAGCCACGTCTTGAAATCAAGCGATTCCTTGGTTTCAATAACCTGCCTGTGCTAAGTGCTTGTATGGCGTCGACCGCGGATCTTCTGCGCCGGACAGGGGGAAGAATACCGCCGCCTCATCATTGATCGACAGCGTGATACACCTGAAGCGGAAGCCACGTCTCCTGTGGTACTGAGCGATGATAAGGGCCCGGGGAAGCTCATTGTCGTCGTCGATGTCCATATCGGGCCCGGGCCAATTGCGCAATACCCAAGCTTTCGCATCAGTGAAGGTCGTCGTGTATCCGGCCAAGAGGAGGACCATCGTAACCATCAACAGTGTCAAGATATAATCGTACGCACTTTGAGTAGATTGAATCACCTACTGGGAAGTTCCCCTAAATGAATTGTACTCTGACAGGCAACAAAGCACAGCCACGGAGGTTCTCGCCATCATCGAGAGAAATAACTCACTAAACCGCTTAACCAGGCTCACTCGACCATTGTGAAAGGTACGTGCGCTACGTAAAGTTGTAAAGTGGAACTTCAAAGCGTCAAGTATTATTTCGGAAAGAAATAAGACAAACGACGTTGCATCATGAAGATAGTAAGTAACAGAACCACGACTTGCAAAAGCTCGTAAGAATCATACAAGCGGAACACACGGGGGGGGTCGTTGTCGTTGGAACTTGCAACGAGAAATGGCTTGGAAAAGGTGGGAACCGCTACTAGGTGTGTCCATCGCAGCGCATCAACGGTGACTTCTGCTTCGCAGCGGCGATTACAGCCTTGATCCGAGTCGTGCTTGTGCTTGTGCCACTCGTACTCGTACTCTCTCCTCCTGTCACAGTATCAATATGAAACGCCACACCAGTTCATAAATGGAATGTGGCTCACCTGGCGCCAGTCATAGTAAGGATCTTCTACTGTCGTCCAGTTCATCTTTGAAGCAAGCGCTGAGTCCCGTTTATTCTTGAAGAGCCATTCCTTGAACCTCAGTCCACTCTCGGTTTCCGGAAGCTCCTTGTACGCGTATGGCGTCGACCGCCGGTCTTCTTCTTCGTCGAGGGGAAAGAAGACCACCAAGTCATCATTGAGTTCCACTGTGATGCATCTGAAGTCAAAAGTGCGAAGCCTATGGTAAGAAGAGATGATATGGGGAAGTTCATCGTCGTCATAGACGTTCATGTCGGGCCAATTGCGCAGTGCCCAAGCTTTCGCATCGGGAAAGGTCATCGGGTATCCGGCTAAGAGAAGGACCATCGCAGCTATCAAAAATAGT
Organism: Leccinum ochraceum; assembly: GCA_038091835.1. Lineage (NCBI taxonomy): Eukaryota > Fungi > Basidiomycota > Agaricomycetes > Boletales > Boletaceae > Leccinum > Leccinum ochraceum. The sequence continues at coordinate 7,091 of JBBPPE010000013.1, forward strand.
CCAAGTCAAGATAATAATCGCGCATATTACAGTAGAATTTCACCTGAGGGGAAGTAGTTCCCACTGACGTCGCTCCTCGAGGGTGCTTATCTCCTCTAATACCTCATTTTTCATCGTCCGGAAACACTCAACCGCCTCTATAAGACGATCATCATCTTCGAGAACATTGCAGACTGCCAGATAAACATGAAGCGTGGGAAGCTTGAACTGAACGAAACGAGAATTATCATGCAGTTCTCAAAGACAAAATCAACCCATACCATTTTCACGGTACCCAATGCCTCACTCGCCGAGCGACAAACGAGCGCCATTCTCGCGCATCCCATCAGCACGCCTTCCGGAGGCGAGGGAGTGAGCAACAAGACCATGGAGTAAGCTGAGAAAGCCTCGTCATAATTCTGCGTAACTTGATGCCTCGTCTGCGATCTGATGAAGCCTTGATATACATCGGTGTGTAAATTCTGATGGTAGGGAATGAATATACAATTCTACGACAAGATGCACAAGCTCACCTTTCAGCCAATGGACGACTGGTTCATTATGCCCCAGATCCCCGGGCATGACGTTCGCAATATGCTGCGCAGCATCATATATGCGACCCTCGGCATACAATGATTCACATTCATACTTTTTGTCGTATTCACAGAGGGCACATTCGCATGTAGCGAATCGGTTACCTGTCCACCTCCAGCCATAGAATACCTGGGCAGGTTAAACCTAAGGATTTACGTTTTGCAGTTCAAGAGGCAACATTACGATTAGGGAATCCCTTACACCAACTACCCGTCTTTTCGAATCCGGTAAGTACCAGCATCTTGTGATATAACATGCCCTATCATTGAATTGTGCTACGTGGTTCACAGTGGAAGGGATCAGTTGTGCAGAAGAGGGGGTTATTATTGTACAGGCATCCGTAACCTGCTTTCATAACTTGTCACACTTCATCTGGAACATGGACGAAATCCTGTTCTCTTCGATGCATCTTGTAGGACCGCTGACGGGCACCGGGATGTTTATCAGGGCCTCTCCTCTTTGGCATGGCATCATACTGACACTCCATCGATCGGCGAACACAATTATGGCATGTTGGACGAGTTGAGTCGCAGCGAATCTTCCTCCTGTGGCTTTGAAACATGTGAACAACTGTGGGTGGAAAAGGATCGCAAGACTTACCATTGTCGACAGGCGATGACAAGGTTTCGGCCAAGTTTGCACTGTGGGGAAGGGGGCTGGGTGGTGATGGGGGTGTTCTGGGTGGTAGAGAAGGAGGAAGGGGCTGGATTATGTTTGATGGAGGGTGATCGGTGATCAACGTAGAAAATGGGGGAAGAGAGTAGGATGGGGCAGAAATGGTCGTAGGGATCAGAGGGGAACCAAAGTTGGTTGTCATAGGGTACGGGGAGCTGGGTGTGTGGGGGCCCAGGAGGGAGATGGGCATTGGAGTAGGACTGGAATACAATGTCAGGAGAGTGGTGGGCGTGGAAGGAGAGGGCATATTCATGGAAGTAGGAGTGGTGCTGGGGGTCGAGATTGAGGGGGGGTGTCGAAGAGGTACTACTGCAGGAGTCGAACTGGGAAGCAAGGATGCGTTCTTGGTGGTAACAGACTTTTAGGTGGAGAAGCGGGCTGGCAGCCAAGACAGGACTCACTGATGGCATCAGATTGGAAGTGGCCGAAGATGGATGAATGGAGGCTATAGTGGTCCTCACTGGACTGAGGTCCGTCATTGACGATCATGATTAGTAGGGGAAAAGGGGAATAGACGTAGGTGTTGGCAGAGATGACCGGATGGCAAGAAGCGGTTCCAAGTGGTTTCCAATGGGCACCTGCACTGGTTGAGCAAAACGGCACACATGTGGATTCTAAGTTTGACAATGTTGAATAACGTCATTCAAGTTCCTTTGATTAGAAACCTGCCTGTCACCGGTGGGTCCAATCCCATGTTGTTTCCCATTCAACTTCAAAGGCAAGCACCTCAGGCTGCCCAGGGTAACGTTCAAATAATGGACTCTGCTGGCAGCTCCTCATTGACATGGGCAAAAGTATGAAGACGCCGTGTATCCTTTGTTGTCAGTGTAGAAGAAGAGTATTAAATAATATAGGGAAGGTCGGCTACGAATCGTAACGTAAGGGGAGACTGCCGCTTCTCTAAACATCTGAGAGGCTTTCTCAGTGGATCCTGCTGCAGCAGTTTTTGTTGAGTGATACGGTAACAGATTAGTATGCCACCGTCACCAGCTTTCTCTAGGTTGGGTACAAGTAGTGTTCCTGGTCCAAACCGCTGGCTACTCGGCTACCACTGGTGTGTGGCGACTATTTGAATGGTGGGTGACTAACTTAGTGCATACTAACCGACTGTTGACAGACTCGGACCCTAAAATTTACCGTCGGTTCAACATTTTGACGAGCGACTTGGTTCGGTGACCTTGTTCTAGAATTGAGCACCCCTCCGACGGACCGACAACGGACCACCCAGTCTGATGGTTCCAAATCCATGGGGTTTGCCCTGTCTTGAGGCTGCTCACACTGCTCTTGTAGCAGACTCTGGTTTCAAGGCGTGTACTATCCTCGCAGACCCAACCAAACCTGAACTGGGTATTGAGATGTAAGTGTTGGCTCCAGCAAGTGACCGAGAGAAAGTCAAATTCTAACATGTAACCTTCTGAGTAGAATCTCAGCTCCTCCTGTTGAATTTTCCAAGGCCTGGTTGGAACAGCTGCGTGGTTTTATTACCAACACGCTCAACGTTGGCCATTCCACCCAGACTGACGACATGCAACAACACAGCTCTCTGGAGGTCGACTCAGAGGACTGGCAACCAGAGGAATTAGAGAAGATGGAGGAGTTTTTAGACAAAGAGGAAGAAAGGATCACGGAGGAAATTGATTTGGAAGCCGACAAGGATCCCGACGTATTGGCATTAGCATATATCGGTGTGTTTCTCTCCATCATTGTCTCTTCTTCATTCGACTAAGTGACAACTAGACAGGGAGGAAGCTGAACACTCAATGAGGGAAAGTGGAGACAAAGGTGTTCTCAAATCACCGAGTATACTTGCAGAAACACAAGGTCAGTTCCTTCACTCCGTTCATGGACAGGAAGAAAGGATCATGGAGGAAATTGTTTTGGCAGCCGACAGGGATCCCGACGTATTGGCATTAGCATATATCAGTGTGTTTCTCTCCATTATTGTCTCTTCTTCATGTGACTAATCGACAACTAGATTCGGACAGGGAGGAAGCTGAACATTTAATGAGGGAAGGTGGAGACAAAGGCGTTCTCAAATCACCGAGTATACTTGCAGAAACACAAGGTCAGTTCCTTCACTCTGCTCATGGACCTCTAGTACTGACGGAGTATTTTTCCATGGTTAGTGGCAGTTGATGCTGATCTCCAAGGTGAGCATACTCTGACACACGCTTTGTTACGCATAACTGATCAGCAGTTGTGCAACCTGAAGAGAATCATATGGAAGTTGAACTATGCTACCCAGTTGGCCAATGGCGCAAGAGGCATCTGGTATTATCTGATGACGAGTCTGAGCCTCAGGCTGCAACACAGACTGCCAGTGCCAAACACCCTCAAAAACGTCGAAGGTTCATTATGGACCACATCCTCATTCTCCCATTACTTCCAGCCAGCCCCTCCTCGTCAACTCAGTTTTACCCGTTCGTCTTGGCTGAGGATGAATTGGCCGGACTTCCACCGCTTGACCTTAAGCAAGACGAAGAGCTTCACTTTGCACATCTGTGTGGTGTGGCTTTGGATAGGGTCCCTGGCCGGACAAGAAAGTGGTCTGGTGAACATGGAAGGTGAGTTACCGCTGTATAGTATACGGTGGCCTTGCTAATGTAGTGTGGGTTTAGAGCCACTGAAGTGTCAAAGCACCTCGCTGTTCTCCAAGACAGTAGTGCTGTTCCTGCTGCCAATGAACTTGTTTTCGACAAAGACCTCGCCACTATTGGGTGCAGGTATTTACCGGACTACGAAGTGATTGTTTGCCGAAACCTCCACAATGGAGCGCTGTGTAATCAGGCCGTATCCCTTCATCGTTTAATGGCCCATTGCTATGGCAAATCTATGACTGCTCATCGCATACCCTTTTGCAAGCTATCCAACAAACGCTATTCATCTGCACAAAAAATGTTCATCTATCGTCTACTCTCCCGGTATCCCAATATTGTCGTCACAAGACATGAACTTCGCGAAGTCCGTATGCGACCAGATCAGTTCGGACCAATACTCCATCTCCTTCCCCCAATAAGTGGTTCCTCTTGCACACTGTGCGACTTTGCTGTATCGGACACTGTAACGAGTGCACACCATTCTGGCGATCACACGAAAGTTCATGAAAAAGATGGGTCCCTAGATCCATCTGAGTTGACTAGCAGCAAACGGAGAGTAGACCTTGTAAAGGCTCTTTTCCATCGCTGTCAAGTGCAGGCCTTTGTAGTTGCTGGGAGAGATACTGTCTGGTTGCCGGTTCCACCTGGCCCTGCCACAATGCCAAGTACAAGTACCGCCGGAGCATTGCCAGTGGGCTCCACACAATCTGTCACAGCCGGTGCAATTCTCGCTGAAGGGCTGGCTGTTGTCCCCTCTGCTCGCCAGAGGATTGACAAAAGACTTGTCCTTCCATTTTTGAGGGAAAGTGGTGCTGTAACATTTGCAGACCGGATAGACCCTGTTCTCGCTGCTAATTTAATCTGCCTCCCTGGAAAGAAGGAACACGCCCTGACCAAGCTGATGCACCCTGCCGTTACACGCTTTGAGTTGCTCTGCGGGTCGATCATTCATGCTCCACTTTTATTGCGTCGCATGTTGGTCAATCCACAAAGGTGTGTGCCACTGCTTTTACTCTCATTCTGATTCACCAACACCATAATTACTAGTGGTGAACGTGCTTTGGTAGATAAATTTAACTGCCCTACCAAACCAACTACAATCCGCTCCTATGCACTTGAAGAAATTCGATTGCTGTGCTTCATCCTTCGGTGTATTGAGCAGGAGGTGTTCCGCTTGGCTCCTATATCACCTTGGGATGGGGACAAGTTCTATTTAGCCCTGACGATGGACCAGCTGGAGAGCTTCCAAGCACTGCGCTCTGTTTTGGATCTGAGCGAACCTGACAGTGCCGCCGTTGTCGATGCCATTACCTCTGCATTAGGAAGTGTTTACATGCCAACCAACCGCTTTCAACTGTTTTCACATCCCTTCCTTGATCCTGTCAATGCCTACGTTTGCTCAAGATCACTGAAGTCTCATGGGGGCTTTCGGCCACCAAAACTGTTGACCTCACTATATTCAAAGACCCAGTTCTCCATTCGTCTTTACTTGATGAACTATGTTGAAAAAGATTATGCAGCTTACGGTGCTGATCCCCCAGAAGGAGACCTGTGTGATGGCTTCATGAGGTTCGTGGTTTCTCTTTTTTCTAGAAACTACTACAGTTGCTGATTTCAACACCAGTCGCTTGACAGAATTTTTGGGGAAGTGGGCTACCAAAGGTGTAATATCACCGTTAGCCATTCTTCAGTTGACGTGGATTAGACCTACGAGTCTTGTTGCCCGCAAAGCACCATCCAACACAGTAGTGATGTGGGATGCGGCCTTTTCCTCCATCAGTGTCAATGGCCGTACTGTCAACATTTCTGACTACAAGCACTGCGTTCAAGCCACCCTAGACTCTCTCATCAAATTCGTCGATACCTGCATTCTCTTTGGGATCAAGCTACCACAAGGAGCAAGTGACCTCCCAACACTTGCAGAAGAGACACATGACGTCCAATCAAGGGGATACGGGCTGTTCACGGCATTGGACTGTGAGCTTGCCGATGGAAGCCATCCAGGGAGTGTTTTTTTGACAGAACTTCTGGTGGCTGGGACATTGTGCCAGCAAGTTGGCAACGGGGTAGTATGGGATTCGAATGCTCTGACTCAATGGCTGCTGGACGTTGACCGTGCTTGGACAGATGTATTGGTACTGCTGCACCTCCTTTCTCTACCAGCACGCGGCACCGAGGAGATGATGTGGCAACATGCCAATACTGTATCTAGCCGTCGGCACCTCTTCATGTCACCAAACCTTCAGACCCTCATCACCGTCAGTAACTACAGCAAGAGCACACCCATCACTGGACTGCACAAGCATATTTTACGCGTCATCCCACATCCTCTCGCGGTAGTGATGGCAAAACTACTTCGAATCGTTCGTCCTGTGCAGGCATATGCATCCAAAAGCCAGGTGCCTCCAGAGACCCAAGGTGCACTCATTGAGACCTTCGACACCTATATCTTCACATCTTTTGGAAACGTCTGGAGCAGTCAAATACTGTCTGATGCATTACAAAGGTGGTTCAAGCAAAATTTAGGTGTATCTTTCAACATTCAGCTCCACCGACACTTCGCTCAAGCATTACAACGGAAGTATCTTTCGTACAAGCGGCAACCAAATCTGCTTGAAGAAACGGCTAACAAGGGTCTTGGACATGGACAGGAAGCTGCGGATGTGAACTATGCGCGTCAAAAAGGGGACTTGGATCTGGACATCTCTGAGCGTGCACTTTTTGAGACTGTAGGATCGGACTGGATTACTTGGCACGGCATTGCTGTGTCTCCTCCACTTGATGCAGGCGGGAGGGTTCCATAACCAAGGCTGTAGATTTTCATATTCAAGTTGTCCACTGTTTTGTCTGTGCCCTTGTTTGTTCGCAAAATAAATAAATAAGTTCAACTTTGACTACGCTATCTAGTTAGGTTGTTCTTTTTGGAGATGTCGTGTCGGATAGAGCGTGGCGTTTGCCCTCCTCGACAGACGCACTAAACTCAATGGCATTGCGCCACACCCGTTGCAGACGCCACTAACGGTCTTGATACCAAGACAAGGGGGGGGGGGGGGAACACCGAGGCCTGCTGTTAGGAAGTGTCACCGGACAAGCCCAGCCTAGGTGGTAGCTACACCATAGATGATGGCATCTTGTCGTCCACCTCGGTCCCTTCATGGTAGTGATTTCGAGCTGACTCACAGGTTGTGAACGGCGGGCTTCGATCAGATAAATGCACAACACACCTTGGTTTTGGGATGACTGCATGTGGCGTTGGTGGTAGTGACGGTGTGTGTGGTGTCGACAGCAGTGGTAGTGGAGGTGTCACTGGGGGTGGACCGGGCCAAGCCATGACTTGCACGACGAGCTGCAGTGCTGGCATAAACAACTGATGGTATCCCTGGGTCGCGCAAGGCAAAACGAATCTTGGTTTACAGTCGCGCTTGAGCAATGAAAACGTGCCTGAGGGAAAATGAGACGGAGGACAGGGGAACAGGCCATGTCCGACTTGTTCCCTCCAATGCTGCACATCGCACAGATCAAACTTGAAGCTTGAGGATTGATTACGGAGGGTGCAGGTGTTGGTTGCATCATAACTGCGTGTTATTTACTCTTGTTTATCTATTACCTCCTCCGAGTCCAGCATCCATCATAGCCTTGAGAATCCAGCTCATTCAGCACCTCGAGACCCACAGAATGTACCCATACGATGGGATCGAACGTTGAAGAGTAGAGCTTGTGAAGTTTGTCCACGGCAGACATGACCTTGTAGTTTACAAAGTAACGCTCGCTGGCGTAGGACCGCAGTGCAGTATGCGAGCCTGACAGCAGTCGATCGTCAATCCCTCGAAAGGTACCCATAATTATAGATTACTTGCCAATATCTCCACCATACTTCAATGTCTGGATGATACAACGAGCGAGACATTCGACATCGCCCAAGCCCAAGTTCAGTCCTTGTCCTGCGAGAGGATGGATCGTGTGCGCCGCATCCCCGACAAGCACGGTTCGGCTACCCTTGCCCTCGCCAAGGTACGCCTCTGCGTGATTGTACCGAAGGGGGAAACTAGCAATCGTACCAGTTTGAATGGAGCTGTCAAGAGGCGGTATCGAATCCGAATCGTTTGGGGGAATCCCACCCGAGAGCCTGGACGTCACAGAGGCATACGCAGAGTACTACTTTGAAATGTTGTGGGATTTCTCTGAACGCAATTTCGTCATTGATCGCATCGTACGAGAGAGTATTGCCTTCAGCATCCGCCTCCATAATACGATCGTAAAGGTATCGGATGGACACGTCTGGCAGACGTAATGCAGCGTTGATCATGCTAGCCAACACCGACGGGTCGGATTTGCACAATGCTGCTGCGTGACGCGACCGTCTGTACCAACCTTGGAGTTGATGAGGACAAATTATATATATATCAGGAAGAACTTACGAGCAGTCTTGCACGAATCGTCGTGCCATCGGACAAGTGAACCATGGGCCATCCGTTACCCTCGACCTCGGGTTCGATCGACTCGACCCTGACCTTTTGCCTTGCAGATTTTCCAGGTGTCGGAGGAATGCGCGTTGTAGGTTCAGGTTCTCGGTCAGTCTGGCCATCTCGCTGGATTCAGCAGCACTAGCAGAAGGAAGCTCAGAAGCATCGAATGCGATGCGTGCATCCGAAATGCCGTCCCAAACCTGCATCACAGATGTGTCAACGGGTTGCGGAAGCAATCAAAACAGGACTCGCCTGCATCTCTCGAATGCGACTGGTGCGAGAATGGTCTACATGAGCCCATGCACCGATGCCTGTACGAGGTTGGAGGTTAAATTGAAGACTTTCGCGAAAGTCTCACCGTCAAGAAAGGTCCTTGACGCGTTCGTGATCGAGCTAACGCGGTTCGAGAATGCGCCAGCCGGGAGTGACCAGTCGCGAATTTTGGACAGGTCGCCGGCGTCGATGAGCGCGACCTCGACGGACTCGCGAACCTATCACTCTAATACGAAAATGGAATCCTAGGGTGCGGACTCACCCAGCGCGCTCGCCAAAGCCAGCCCGACCGGTCCACCTCCAACGATCACCACGTCCTTGTCTTGTATTGAGTTGGTCGCGTACGTTCGTCGACACGAAACAAGAGTAAGTTCAAGTAACGAAGACCAAATTCAGTACAACACAACAACTCTGATAATAGTGGCGACGCTCCCCAGGTATCCGCCGCCCAAGCGGTCGGCGAGTACCTCCAGTCACCCAACGACCTCGTCAAAGTCGCCGCGTTCCGCAAGAAACCCAGAAAGAAAAGGCGTCCATCGATGCCAGACTCAAGAACGGCGTCATGGAGCAGCTCGACGCCACGCGCGAAGGGCTCAAGAAGCTCCTCAGTACGCGCAACCAGGTTCAGATGATCAAGGAGGAGATGCAGACCATCGACAGGCTGTGCGCGGACCCTCAGAACTCCGTGTCACGCGTAAGTCGACCTCGAGCTCGCTGTCGTTCTGAGGCTCTGATCTGAGTCGTCAGGTGTCGAAGGTACACGGAAACTTTGAGAAAACGGAGGAGATGGTAAACAACTTGCTCAAATCGAAACTCGACGTCCTCGAGGACATGCTCGCTGTGGATTGTCGAGATCTCGTCGGTCCCGCTCAAAACTTGCTCCATCTCCATCTCCAAATTAACCGCCTCGAGGCCTTTCGAAATCAGACCATGCACCAAGCAAAGCAAGCATCCTCCACGTCTCGCCAAAAACTCATTCGGATATTTGAAAGGCTCACACAGCTCATCGTCAACTTTGAGACACACATCATGGACCTGGCGCACAACATCCTCCCTCTCGTTCGTGCGGGGCATCCAGACGTCGTCGTCAAGCTCATCAAGATTGCAGAGTTTGAGGGAAGAGAGGACGAAAAGGTGCGTATATGCGCTTCTCTACCAGCACGACTACGAGCCCCTCGCCAGGCAATTGCTATCCGTCTCGTCAAAAAGGCCGCCAAGATGGACGCAGCCTCCAAATTCAAATCTATGCAGGCCAACGCCCGCGTGCTCAAACACTACCGGTCCAAGATCATGAAAACTATCACCGAAACCATCCAGGCCGCGTTCGCCAACACCTACCAGCGGTACCAACGTGAGCCGAGCGCGTTCTTGGACAACCTAGGATGTATATACCAGGACCTCATCCGCATCGAGAGTGACGTCGTCCCCTGCTTCCCCCCCAGCTACGACATTTATCCCTTTTACATCAAGGAATACCACCGAAATCTCAACGCCACGCTCCAACGCCTCCTCGAATCGGAACCGGAGGCAAGCGTCCTCCTCCACCTGCACGCATGGTTCAAAGGGTACAAGAAGAGCATGAAAGAACTCAACATCCCTCCAGAGTTGATTGACCCTCAACGGCGAGGAGCAGAGCCTCATCGAGGACTACCTCAAGCTGATCGTTAGGAAGCTCGACGAATGGTCCTCCAACCTGATGAAGACCGAGATCCAAGAGTTCACGACGCGGGCAACCCAGCCCGAAGTGGACAGCGATGGGCTCTACGGGACTCAAGGCGCTGTCATTCTCTTCCAGATGGTGAACCAGCAAATCGAGGCGGCGATGGAGAGCGGGCAGGGCGCCATTCTCGCCCGGGTCGTCGAGGAGATCAGTCGGGTCATGCGTGGCCTCCAGGACCAATGGTCTAAAGTGGTCGAGGGCGAGTTCAAAAAGCAGTCGGAAAAGCCGGAAGAGATCGTGCCCGGCCTGGCCGAGTATCGTCTCGCGCTGGCCAACGACCAGATCAAGTCGGCAGACAACACCGAGGCCCTGCTCGCCAAGCTCGAGCCGCTCGTGTCCGAAAAGTACCGAGCGCCGATCAACGTGTTCAACGACCTCAAGCCGGCGACAAAGCAATTCTTCCAGGCACCATGGTACGACGGGATCGTGGAGCAGATCGTCATCACGACGAAGGACTACACGTCAGACCAGCAATTCGTGAAACCGGTCCTATTCGAGCTGCTCGTCGAGGGACCTAGACACCTTTCTGGTCACATACCTCACCGCGCTCGCCAACTCGCCCAAGCTGCGTCTGCCCGCGGCGACAGAGCGGATCAAAGCGGACATTAGCGGCATCTTTGCGTACTTTGGCGTTTGCCAAGGAATACGGGCCGTGCATACCCTTTGTCGAAGGGCTCATGAAGGCGAGGGGCGACCTTGATCGAACGGCCGTGAACGAGGTCATGGAGTCCATCAAGCGCAAGGTCAAGGAGGAAGGGCTGACGGAACGTGAGTACCTCCACCAGCGTATGGCACTTTCCATTTCATAGCCACGGAACAGACGATTATGAAAAATATCATTGTTCAGAGTGGTATTTAATAGGCTTCCTCCGAGTCAGCTGTCTACGGCTAAAAAAGGAAGGTACTTCAGGTCCTTGAAGTACCTTCCTTTTAAAGATATTTGGTGCAGCCACATGGCAAGACGAAACGAAGCAAATTATATTCATTTCGTGTATATACTGTCATTCCATCGGCGCGAGTGTGAATCCTACTCAGAGCTGGTCCGAAGCGCCGCCGTGATTTGAGCGATCTGGGCTGTCGGACGTAGGCCATTCGCAAGGTCCTCATTGCTTCCTCCACCGTGCCAACGAGTTATCGCAAGCGATGGAAAGAGCAAGGGTATGGTAGGGGTGGATCGACAAGGGCGGGAGGGCGGGCATGTGGACACGTAGGTTTCTCCACTGTGTGGGCTAACCGTCTGTTCTGGGTCACTGCGCAAGGCGCGACTCGTCATTGTCGACGTGTCGTGGTGTTGCCAGCACGACGCGTTGTCTGTCGTCGAGTCGTCGCCGCGTTGTTGCCGCGGCCAGCACGACGCGTCGTCGTCGACTCGTGTCGTTGCGCTGTTGTGTTCGTTGACGTCGTCCGTCCTCACCCTCATCGCGTCGTCGCAGTGACGTTGTCGCACCGTCAGTCGGCGTTGCGCCCTCGTCACGTCGTCGTCGTCATGTTCGTCGTCGTCGGGTGTCTTCGACGCGGTCCGTTGACGGTGTGGACGAGGCCTAGCGGAGGGTGAGGGAGGGACAGAGAAGGAGGGGCATACGCACGCTTGCCGTCGTCGCCGTCGTGTCGTTGTCGCACCGTCAGTCGGCGTTCCGCCCTCGTCACGTCGTCGACGGTGTGGATGAGGCCTAGCGGAGGGTGAGGGAGGGACAAAGGGAGGGAGGGACATACCGTCGTCGTCGCCGTGACGTTGTCGCACCGTCAGTCGGCGTTGTGCCCTCGTCACGTTGTTGACGGTGTGGACGAGGTCTGGGTCTGGCGGAGGGTGAGGCCTTGAGGGAGGGACAGAGAGAGAGGGACGTACGCGCACATGCGACGTGTCGTCGCCGTCGCATCGTCGCCGCGTCAACGAGGCCTGGCGGCGGGGGGTGAGTGAGGGACAAAGAGAGGGAGGGACGCACGCAGGATACGTCGTCATCGCGTTTGCGTCGCCGTTGCGTTTATCGTTGTCGTAGCGTCACGTTGAGGGACATGCGGCGCTGGTGTCGCATGGTGGCGCTTCTGGCGGGGTGGGTGAGGGAGAGGGAGAGGGAGAGGGAGAGGGAGAGGGAAGGGAGAGAGGTGGGCGTGACGGGTTGTGTGTGCGTGTCGTCGACGTCGACGTTGCGGGTGAGGGAGCACGCGAGCACGTGTCGTCAACGTTGTGGGTGAGGGTGCGTGTGCGGTGTGTGTGCGTGTCGTCGTCCGTGAGGTGTGTGTGTGTCGTCATTGTTGTCGTTGCGGGTGAGGGTGCGCGTGTGCCGCCGTTGTCGTTGTCGTTGTTGTCGTCGCGTCATACGCGACCCGCAGGGGTCAGTGCGCAGGCACCGAGTTTCAAAATTTCAAGTCCTCCTGGCCAGCCATTATGTAAGTATAGATATTGCCCGAATCACGATCCTTCGGTCGTCCCTTGTGATCTTCATTGAGTGATAATGGGATACCTCACCTTTTCTCGATACAGCGTCAGTAGCGTAACGATAGACTCACGGCCTGTCTGTGGATGGTTCTCGACGGCATCCGCAGTCGCAGTCGCAGTCGCAGTCGCAGTCGCAGCCGCCGCACTGCACCTTTGCGCACGACGCACTCAAGTAGTAAGAAGAATGCGAACGAAAACGTTGCCGCATCGAACAGCGCCTTGTACAGTACGCGAACGACAAGCGTTGGTAAGTGATCGCGTCAAAGAGATCCCGTACAGAAGCAGTCCGTGTTCGTGAGTCCATACGCGCCTCACTGTGCCACAGTCCGTCCCAATGAGCAGAGACGGCGAGTCCGAGTCGGGCAAGGGACCCGACCGATGGGCCTACCATATTACGTCAAAGCGTTACGGTACAATATGATCTCATTTGGTTTAAACCCACCTGATGTAAGCACCCGCCCCTCGTCGCGTACGACGGAACTCAATGGCGCTTTCTTTGCAACCTTTCGCTATGGGCAATTGCATGTCTGCCCATGACATGGTCGAAAAGGCGAGTTCAGACGCCATCGACCGTCAACTCGAGGAGGACTCCAGGAAGCTCAGGAAGGAATGCAAGATACTTCTCCTAGGTCTGTCCATCCCTAACTGTCTCTCCCGGCGTGTCTTTCCCACTGCCCCCCTCCTTCCCTTTTGTGTCTTCTCTTTGACCCGTCTTCTTCCTTCCAGGTTCCGGCGAGTCAGGCAAATCTACAATCGTCAAGCAGATGAAGATTATACACCAGAATGGCTTCACCCCCGAAGAACTCATGACTCACCGACTAACAGTATACCGCAACACCCTCGATAGTGCACAAACCATCGTTCTCGCCATGCGCAAGATCGGTTATGACTGTGTGGATCCAGAAAACCGCGTACGCATCCACCTGCCCCTCCCTATTGCCCTCACATAGCACTCACACTTTCGCCACACCCGCAGGTTAACGCGGATCGCATATTCGACTACCGGATCGACTCCTCTCCTTCATTCGTATTCTCTTCCGAAATTGCACAAGCCATTCATCAACTGTGGAAAGACCCCATCATCCCAAAGCTCATGGAACACGCGAGCGAGTTCTATCTAATGAATAGCGCAATTTAGTAAGTACGAAGTTCATTCGTTCTTATTTTCGTCCTTTCTCACCTTTCTCGCATCAGCTTCTTCACCGACGTTCTCCGAATAGGCACTCCAAATTACTGCCCAACCGAAAACGACGTTTTACGAGCTCGTCTAAAAACGACGTGCATCACTGAGACAAGATTCACAATGGGTAAACTCCAGTGCGTCTTGCGTGTCTTCACCCTCGTGTCACTCAATACGTCTAGGATTCACATGTTCGACATGGGTGGCCAAAGGTCGGAAAGAAAAAAGTGGATACACTGCTTTGAGAGCGTTACGAGCATAATTTTCTGCACCGCTTTGAGTGAGTATGATCAGGTCTTGCTAGAAGAGAAGAACCAGGCAAGTTTTTGTCCACGCGTTGCTCTTGGTCGAGGCCTTGATTGCTTTTCTGCTTCTTTCTAGAATCGAATGGTTGAGTCCTTGATGCTTTTCGAGTCCGTTATCAACTCGCGGTGGTTCCTCAGAACGTCTATAATCCTGTTTCTGAACAAGATTGATGTGTTTAAGACCAAGTTACCCAAGGTTTGCTACCCGAGAAACTCATCACCTTTTCCCCCTTACTCTCCGTTAGATTCCGCTGGAAAGATATTTCCCAGAGTATTCAGGTGGTGCGGATATCAACAAAGCGGCTAGATATATACTCTGGAGATTTATGCAAACAAATCGGGCACGTCTTTCCGTTTATCCGCAGTATGTTTCAATAGATTTGTTGCATCGTCTCCCAGCTTACCGTGTCGGTTTACTTCCGCCAGTCTGACTCAGGCAACGGACACGGAAAATATTCGTTTAATATTCGCAGCGGTCAAAGAGACCATATTACAGAATGCACTAAAGGACTCGGGCATTTTGTAGTTTTAATTTTTAATTCTTTCTTCATCCTTGTTTCTTCATGGCGTCGGCACGTCTGCTTTCTTCATTCCTTTATGTTTTTTTGCATCATCTTCGTCTTTCTATAGTGCTATGTTTGCTAGCTAAATATTTCGTACAGGGTTAGCTTGGTTGTTTGCGCGTCGTCATCCCTACTTCCTTCTAAGTTACATGACTACGTATCTCTCTCTCTTCCGGTTCTTCCGGCTGCCAGCTTGCTTGCATTTGCTGTGGACATTTCATTTTTTTCTCCATTCATTTTTTTTCCGTTTCTCACTCATATCTCAGTCGCTCTCTAGACTCTATCCCGCTGGCATGTTTACTTATCTCTACATACATAACATATCATCAACCTATTGCAGTGTGCTGCGTCCTTTGCAGTTTCCCAGCCTCGCACGCTGGCCCGCATGACATGCAAACCTTGATTATTTTTTTGGTCTTTTATTAGTTGGGCACATCGTTGATTGATGCAGAGATGGCCGGGAGTCGGGTAGTCCATAGATCGAGCTCGAACACCTCTTCCAGACTACCGCATTCGGTCTAACAGGCCTCGTCGCCATCGACATGCTCTCCAAGATCGCACCCTCGCCCGCAGACCAGCCCTCGCTCATCTTCATCGATGCCCTCTATCACTTTTCCGAGTCCGAGACGTACTACGCATTCGTTGAAGAGGCCGAGCAGCGGTACGGAATCAAGGTGAACACGTTCAAGCCCGAGGGATGTGACACCGTCGCAGACTTTGAGCGCAAGTTCGGAGAGCGCTCTTGGGAGCGAGACGAGGACACGTACGGCTTTGCAGTCGATTCTGACCTTTATTGCAGGTCGAGCCTGCGAAGCGCGCGTACAAGGCATTGGACGTTCGCGCAGTCATTACTGGTCGCCGTGCGACCCAAGGTGCGGACCGCGCGTCTCTGCAGCCGCTTCAAGAGGTCGATGGGACCGGCCTCGTCAAGCTCAACCCACTGTTTGCCTGAAAATTCAACCAGGTAGAGGAATACATCAAGACGAACAATGTTCCACGGACCAAGCTACTCGACCAGGGATATAAAAGTGTCGGGGACTGGCACAGCACGGTCAAGAGTTGGAGATGGCGATATGGGAGAGCGGGCCGGTCGTGGGCAGGCAGGGAGGAAAAGACGGAATGTGGACTACACAAGGACTACTTTGCGATGAAAGCCAAAGCCAAGGTCGCGTTGAATCGTCGTACTTGTGGAACTAACCCGGTCTACGTACGCAGGCTGCGGCAGCTGCACAGGGAAAGGAGGCATAGATACCCGTCGCTGAACTGCATCGCTGACGCCAAGTGGATTACCTCGTCTGGACTCTCCTCGTCCCCGACCGTCGTATGACAAGCAGACAGGTAGGCAAACTCCGGGTTCTCTAACTCGCATCCCACGATCCGTTCCACTGACGACAGGTCCCCCACTGGCGGTGTGCTGGAGTTCTGAAAAGGAAGAGGGGCGGAGGAATCGAGCGAGACTGGGTAATTTGCGAATTTGAGAGGTTGCGGATTTCAGATCAAGATTGAGACTGCACAGCGTGTTATGCTAATCTGGACCTTGTGAATGAATTGTATTGCATATTTCTGATGAGAGTCGAGTAAACTCGTTCGCAAGGAACCGTCCTTCCAGGCCCGAGGCGATGACAACTTCAAGAGGAGAACAAAGACGAGCAATCTGGGTCCAGAATACACCACGACCTTGCTCGAGAAGCTCAACCGCTTGTTTTGCACAGTGAGCACGGAGGCAAGCGGAGAAGGCATCAATTGCTAGGGCCCACGTGAGTGACTCCTGTGACACTTCAGAGTGGGGAAAACATACAGCATTTTTATGGCTGACGGAAACGCGAGATATGCCTCGGAGCCATGGAAAGAAACCCATAGCCACAATAGCACTTCAAGGAAGATGAGCGACGTAACACCCAGTTGATGTAACTTACTCGTTAGACCAACTTTATCAATCTGGTAAGGAGTCAGATGAGGTCTAACAACCTCGGAATATTTGAACACTTAAGACTCGCGGAGGGGGGAAACGCTCATCCTTCCGTCGAGCGAGTTGTTGAATAATATATTGGAATCGATCTTCGAATACACTTTCTCTGCAAAGTGGAGTGATATCAGTATCAGTTAGATATTAGCAGAGAAGACACTCACCGAATACTGAGAGGGTCCGGATTCTCAATGCATGAAGCTAATAACGCAACCACTGATGGATAAGATGGGTGCCATCTGTTCCTTGCAATGAGATAAAGAGCGTTTGCTGTAGTATTGCGAATCTGTGCAAAATTTCACGTTGGTTGGATGCGAAGATTGAGCATGCAAAAAGGCATACCTCTGTGTAATTTGAGTCTGCATTGTCGAAGAACAAGGAGGCGTATTTCTCTGAGATTGGATTAAATCGAACTCCCGTGACATCCATCAACACGACCACAGCATTCAATGATTTGGTAACTGAGAACGTGTGAGTCATGTAACGCAAAGAGTATGTTGATGTCAACATACTACTTGCAAATGTTGAATCTCCCTGGAATTCCAATTGGAGATAGTATGTCAGTATCCAATCTACCAGAGGCTTATTTCGGCGAGGATCGCGGTCCTCCGGTACCGACGTGCTGAGCAAGGCAATGCAGAAATCAGTGTGAGATACTCACTTGCAGGAACGAAGTCCAGTAGACTACGGTATCTGGTCGAGCTTGCAAAAGTATGTTGTCAAAGCGAGGAACAAACCAACTCCACAGGTGATCGAGATTATATTTAGACCAGTGCTTGGATCCTATGACACTTGAGATGAGAACCTGCGAATATAGGTTGCAAGAGACATACCGCGAAGCAGGCCGGTCAGAATTTCAGCAGTCGCTGCCTGCTGAAATTTATCTGTATTGGTGAGTAAAGGCTCTACCACGTCGAGGATGTCTTTCAGATTAGGCCTGAAACTCTCAATATGTCGGAGCTGAGCGACAATCCGGAATTACAGAAATATAGTAGCGCAGTGTTGCAGGTGATGTCTGGAGTTTACTTGCCACCTGCGTACGTAGAGATCGTGCTGGAGAAGTTGGTGGAGGTGATACAGGTTTCCAAGGTGTGTGAAGCTGCTTCCACTAGCAAACGAAACATGATCTGACCATAACAGTCTGCTTGACTTAAATGTCGGAATGCATCACTGGCACGTCCAGGATGTAACCGGATAACAAGGATCAACTTGAACCCGATGAAGTTTGGATTACGCCATTCAGATAATCAAAAACATGTGTAGATGAAGAATTTGAGCAAACGCACCTAGGGAAGATGAATTGGGACACACCTACTATCGTAGACTGATACATATGTAGTCCGGCCCATTTTACCGAGAGCACTTTGACGGTGCGTGTTGCCAGATTTGCCTCCAAAATAAGGCGCAGTGTGCGATGGTCGAGGGGCGGTGAGTCGGTGGTGCAATTTACCAGTGCACCTACTACTAAGTTGCTTTCGATTAGAGCAAAATGTTAGCCATGCATGAGGCTAGCGCTTCGTTGTAGAATCAAGTTGGTTGTCAACTTGTCACACTTCCATGTCAGCGAGAACGCTGAGGGGGGTGTAGAACTTGATGTGACCGTACTCCGACCTCCAAAACTTTAATTGATTAGCTGAAATGTGGTGGTCAAGTACATCAGGATGGAAAAAAGTTACTGTGGTACGTGCGCCATTAACTTGTGGAAGCGCCGTCTTGCGATGGCAGAAACCTTGCTTGTAAAATTGTAATCATGCACGCGCAAAGTCAGAAGTCAAACAAGTCTTAACATCCTTACAACTTACTGAGGTCCCGGTCAGTACTTGGCGCGCGGATAGCACAACACCGTGAAAGCGGCAATTTCCGGTAAGACAGGGGGTTGCACTTTCTCACGAATTTCACACCCGAGAGAAACCTTGTCAAGCAAATTTAAACTTGGGTGATACCTTGGTTGTTTGCGCGCCGTCTTTCCTTTTACATGACTATGCCTCCATTCCAATTCCTCCGGGCTGACAGCTTGCATTCGCCGTGGATATTTCTTGCCTGTCTCATCATCTTTTTCCTTTTTCCTTACCACCTTTTTCCTTTCATTTTTACATTTCTCTCTCTTATCTCGCACGCTCTCTATCCCTCTACGCTCGATGACCTAAGTTAGATGTCCGAATTACTCAGATGGAATTCCGAATCTCCGACAACCACCCTGGCAAGTACTTCACGAAGTGAACTCACAAGTTCTCCACGGCACTGTGCCATGTCTACCCTTGATGCGCCGAATGGCTCTCTCAGCGGATATTCATCAGACTCTTCAGGTAGAAATCAGAGCATTCGGTCAAGTGAATCAAAGTGGGACATTGGTTGTTTCACTTGTGCATTGACTTGCCCATTGATCGCTTCCATGACCAGTCCGTTGACAATTTCTACATGCAGCGTCACTTCCACAGGAGGCAGTGCTTCTTCATCCACTATTTTCAACCTTCCTGGCACACGGTCGCCAACCGACCTATCTAGACATTCTCCAGATTCCTGCCCTCTCATGGACGTGCAGAGCACGTCCACCTACCACATCCTCTCTGTCACCCTTCCATGTGTAATCCAACCGGAGATGGTTATTGTGGTGGTTAAGAAAGGAGATAGGTTGGATGTGGTCGCTGATGCTTGGCATACGGAGCGTGATTGTAGGTGCACCACATTGCTTCACTATTGATGGTCTCATTTACTCACCCGGCGTGTCCAGGTCACTATGAGTGGCATATTCGTTTTGCACCCGTTGATGTTGACATGTCGACAATCCGCGCGCACACCGGACAAGATAGGAAGCTTACTATTGAAGTCCAAAGACGTACTGCTGAGCAGAGCTGTACTCCCAAGCTGGGAATGGGGTTCAGATAGGTATTACTAGTGTGTCTGATACTGCACAAACCTGGTGCTAGTCCATACCACTTATCTGATTAGTACCTGATCCCCACTCCCTGAGTGAGTCTGATACCTTCCCTTCTTCATGAATCACTAGTCTAAAGAATTACCAGGCGACGTTGGAGCTTGAAAGTGGGCCGACGCGTATTATATTAGCGACTCAGCCTCACAGGCTCTTTATGTTATGATCCACACGTTATATATATATATATATATTTCGCTTTCATGCTCTGCAAGTTGCAACGGGCCCGTCCGCGGGAACTTGAAAGAACTAAGGTAAGATTACATATACATACATTCAAGTTCCTGCTCAGGCTCGACGTGTCTTTAGGTAACGGTATCACAGTGTCAAGGCCCTCAATCATGTCCGCCACCTGTACATCAATGACAACCACTGTATTCGGCGACCTAGTGCCGCCGAACGTCATTTTGTCCCGAGGATGCTGCACTTACTCACGCGAACGATTTACGGAGTCAGCCGTTTCCCGAGTTCTCGTCAAGACTCTGCGATGCATGTCACCATTAATGCTGGACGTCGGACTCAGAGGTTTGTGATGTGGCAGAGGAAATGTTGCACTGGGACAGGGTACCGTGTGGTGATAAGATCTAGTCAAACAAAACGCTGAATTCAATTTGAACTAGTAACGATGAAACGCTCAAATACATATATGTCATGCGCACAAGAACAATTAATGTCAATTACGCTAACGGATCGTGAGCAACAGAATCCTACGTATGTCCCACCGATGCCCGCGCTGCTGCGATCACGATATCTCTACAATCCCGACGCGTATTTCCTTCGCAGAGCTGATGCGACGTTTAAGCCCTGGCAAGACGATCTCATGCTCAGCAGCGACCCGTTTGTACTCCCCATGGGATTGTTGCTGCAGCAAAAGAGCATGGAACGGTTGTTGCAGACGGACGACGAGCTGCAATGCGCGAGTATAGTCATCTGTCGTGGCAATGGGTCCACCATACAATGGAGGAGGGGCCGCGGTGGGAGCAGCTCGAGACTGAGATTTGGCTTCGACCTCCGAACCAGACCATGAGTCCGATTCATCATCGCTGTCCGATGTATTTCCCCAACCAACCTCGTCGAGTGGACCACGTAAGTCGCGGGTCCAGGGATGACGAAAAGGAGCTTGCAGGGCTCTGCCAATGAAAGCGTGTCCGACGTCCGAAATTCTATCTGGCCGATCCCCGACACCCGAGCACTGAAACACTTTCCTTCACCGATCTCGGCATAAAGTTTCTCAGCAAGCTTTTTGACCGGGAACAAGATACATGGGAGGTGTAGTGTCCGGCGGACAAATCGCGCTATTGGCAGGCGAATGACTTGGATATAGACGAGCGTTGCCTCTGTCTGAGACATCGAAGTTTTTGATTCCGAGATGCGCCCATCCAATTCGGCATCTTCAATTGCGAGCGAAGCTTTGGGGGTTCGAGGATGAAAGGAAAGGGAGACTGGGAGACAGCTATTGTACGCTGAAGACTGTCCCGTCCAGCCAAGCACTGTTGCCTCGCCCGAACGAGCCAACAGCTCCTCAAACAGCTGGGACAACACTGCATCTCCTCCTGCTCCGCAGTGACATTCGAGAGCAATCATTTGTTTGATTGTATCAGCCGCATTATCATAGCGTTCCAAACCATGCAGCGCAGCGTGCCTTCTTTCGTATCCCCAGAGACCCTTGGGGTCCGCCTCGATTGCCTGAGTGGTTGAAAATCAGTGTTGTCACATAAGAGAGGTGGAAAAGCCATACGTCATCAGCATCTTTCAATGCATCCTGCCACAACATTATTGTTGCGCGAACTGTGCTTCGTTTGACCAGGAGACGCGCGGGATTTCCAGGATTCAAAGACAATGCAGCAGAGTAGCTTGTAATGGCCTTTTCTGCATTCTTAGACTGCACTGCTACGTTGCCAATATCTTCCAACATGTTCATGCATTGCTGAAGGTGTTCCTGTATTTCAATGGCAAGACCATCAAAGTTCCATCCAAAGATCTTTCGAATACTGTGGGTCACGTTGAAGGTGGATTGAGAGTAAGCAGCTTACAAGTGAGATGACGACCAGTTCAGGACAATCCAGAGGGATAACATGTTCCCCTGTGCGCCTGAGCCATTCCGCAGCTCGCTCGTGGTCTCCTTCCTCCAACGACATACTTGTAAGTATGATGCACATTCGGGCCTGAAGACTTGTTCATCATTTCGTGCTGGTCAAATCCGGGAATTTACATACCCGAACCGTGATATATATATTCTTGTCATCCATCGCATCGATCAAGTCCTCGACGACTTTCCCGTTGTATTCGCCAGTAACGACGTAGGCGCCCTCAGAGGAGAGTGTCATGAAGTAGACATCACCGGCGTGATTGATTATAGGACCAATTTGCTTGTATGTTGAGGCATCATGAAAAGACAGCGAGGTGCTTTTGGTAACGGCGATAAACTTCTGGTTGGACGATGCTGCGATAGAAGAGATACGTACGGAACTGGTAGGAAGAGGCCATGTACCGAGCAATGACCCCGAGGATGAGTCAAAACACTTGGCTTCGTTGGACGGCTGAGAGGCAGCATAAATTTGACAGCCATCGGCTGACCAGGCAAGTGGTGAAGAGGCGTCCTGCACGAATGAACACTTGATGTCGAGCAATTTTTGGCTGTCGTCGCTGTTAAAGATTCTGATTGACGTTGCGGTCGCAGTGGCGAGACGGCGGGCGTCCGGAGAGAACTGAACTGCAACCACCTTGGAGTCATGCTGCAGTGGGCCCAGGAGTCGTTTGCCTGTGGTGATGCTCCAGATAAATACGCGATTGTCGTCGAACCCTCCCGTGGCAAATGTCGTCGAATTGGAAGAAATATCAACCGAACCATACCCTGGCATACGGATGTGAGTTCAACCCGCACACCAGCCATTTGCCATCCCTTGACAACACGGTGGCAACGATAGTACACCCTGCCTGAATTGCTGAGCCAACCTCATGTCCGTCGTCTACTTGCCATCGGCGAATCATCTCATTGGCACCACCGCTGAATACCTGCTTGCTATCTGCAGTAAAGCAACTTGAGAATACCGCATTTGCACACTGAATTTCGGTTACTTTCGAGCGATCTGACAGGTGTCGACAAACAATTATCGCAGGCCCAGGAGTATTAGGGATCTATTTACCGTTTTCTGTGGAATGCATTGATCACACTCGGAGCTCAGACGGTGACGGATATAGTGGGAGTACAGGTCAGAGGGTAGCGATTACGTGTTTCTCACGGTGTTGTAGCTTGGAGGCTACTACAGTTGAACCCCCATCCAGAATTCTCCGCTGTCCCACTCCTCTACCACCACGGCTTGATAGCACCGATATGCGTACGCAAAAATGTGTTCGTCCTTATGCGCTGTCGAGGCATTGAGCGCGACGCGCGTTCCCCACTCGATGATTGATGCACCCGACCTCGAGCGCGATCGTGAATCGACAGAGCAGGAACGGTGGAAAGATACTGAACTGAGCGTGGAGACCACCATACGCAAAAAGACTATGAACGAACGAAATGTCGAGCTCTCCCTCGTCTTGCTAGCCAGCAAATAAATGTCCGAGTTGGTGCGGTTCTTTCTGTTCGTGTTTGCTTTGCCATATTCACTGTGTAATTTCGATGCGACGATCATTGTTGCACACGCCACTATCCTTTATGCGAAGGAAAAATGGACTAGATTCGAGGGCGGCGTTTTTTGTGCTCAGTCGGTGGGTATGATATCCATTGTCTCGTTGCCTTGGCTGATTCGGTCAGCTTGCAAGATGAACCGTATGAGCCTGCCGTAGACTGTATGTCTCGGTTTTCGAAAGACCAGTAGCGCAGACCTACACGTCTCACTCGAAGCAACGTTGAAGGCGCAACCGACACTCCCAAGCATCGTCCTATAATCCACCGCCTCTGACTCCAGTGGGTACTACCAACCCTCACCCAGATCGACCCGAAGGATGGTCGGTCCGATACGAGTACAGGATGGCCTGCTTTGCGGAATTCGGGGGTGGTGATGGGGTGGCTATGGGATGGCGACGAGACTGAACGACGCATCAACGGCAGAATAAAGCGATGTCGACGGGACGAGGTGCGTCCCCACCGCCTCTTTCTCTTTCTCTCTCTCGCTTACTCCTCTCTTCCCACCTCTCAGCTCCCTCACCCACACCCTCAGGCTACGCCAGACCCTGTCCACGCCAACACGCCGACAACGACAACACTGACGGCGCGACGACAACTGTCGACGCGGACGATGGCACGCCGACAACGAGGGGACAGGGATGCGATGGCGACGCGGTGGCGACGAGACGAAACGGCGCGTCAACGCCAGACCCCAATGACGCGATGTCGACCGGGACGAGGTGCGTATGGGGTTCGGGGGAGTGGGGAAGAGTTCGGTGAGTTACTCGAAAACAAACTCTACGCTTCAGGGAGACTCACAATTCGTAGTTCGTTAATAAAGTAGCTGGAAGGGCAGAAGTTGAGGTACGCGATGGCTTGAGACCCAAGACATTGTCGGTACAGCCTGTTCGATGTCGACATCCCAACGGTCATCTGGATTTTCCAGTTCAAATATCACAACGACATGTCTCAGATACGGGGCCCAACAAATCGATCAACTCTCAGGCTTGACCTACATGAAACGTGTTGAAGACGTGCTCGGACAAGGCTGGGAATCATGCGCAGAGGGTCAAAAGCTGCAGTCTGAATCAACCGCATTCCGCAAGAAGCTCGACACCTGACCGGTCTTTGACACGTAGCTGTACGACATCAACCGACGAGACATCCATGAACGGACGTCTGTTCGAGATCATCCGGCTCCGTGGGAAGGGTTCTGGCTCGGGGTTAACGTCGATCTGCAGATGATCACACTGTTCAGGGAGATCTGGAACCTGCTGTGGTTGGACTTTCGGACATGGACAAGGACTTCAAGAGCGGGTCGGATCGGCAGACATTGGGTTTGGTAGAGCATAATCAGGGAATCGAGTGGCTCGTCAGCGAGTATCGGGACGAGGCGCAGACCACAGTGGCCAAAGGTGTGGTTTTGTTTTCTGCTTGCCTCCGTTCCACTCCTGACCTGACCGGCGTGCCTTTTATAATTGTAATTATTTTCTAGGTATGAGCATCCGCTGGGAATCGTAAACCAATACGACGATGTGTTTCGGGTGCGGACGCGCGGGACAACCAATACGTGCAGTTTGTGCGCGAATTTGCGTGCTTGGTGATCAATCTGTACATGGACAATCTCCGGGCGGTGGAAGGCTCGTCAACGTGTGCGTACGCGCACGAGGCGCGTTTTCGGATCTGTTGATCAAGATACAGCCTGCGGAACAACCTGGGGCCTGGTGAGTATGCTGACTCGAAGGATACGTACATGTATATTTTCATCACCGGCGTGGTAGTACTAACGTTTCAACAACGTTGACACTGCATCTATGGTAGTCGCAGCGTCTTGCCTTGATCGTGCCAAACCAAACTGTCGCTGCCCAACGTGAGCTCCGTTGACCCATTCATTCGTTGAAGCTTGACCGGCGAGATCTACTGGGAATAGTCTACTACAGTAGCAGTGATTGGTATTTCACTAAGTAAACTACATTGACTACGGACACGAAACTTAAAGAAAGTGAGTACAGGAGAGTTGAATAGTAAGAAAACTTTGTAAACAAGGTATTTGCCGACGAAGTGCGGCCGTGCATCTAGTTGATGCTTGGGATGATAGTAATAGGCGGGTTGCCCATTGGCATCTTTTGAATACTAACGAAGCGGAGTGCATTTAGGGACAGGGCGGATTGTCATATTTTAAGAAGGAAACACATACATACTAATAACCCGAAGGCGGAACTCTGGCAGCTTTCTTCTCCTGTTCTAATCGTGCCTGCTCCTCTCTCTTTCTTTTGTACTCCTGGCTCTCGATTCTAACGGACGCTGTGCGACGACTACTCGTGACCGGCGATGGTGGCGGAATTGGCACAGTTGGCGGTTACAGACTACGCTTCTTCAGCGTTTCTAGACTAACCTTCGTACTGTCTGCATTTTTTATCACGATTGCTTTAGTTGCACGTGACGGAACAAAGATGGAGGCATTTGTGTTGAGGGAGCGCGCAGATGATGCAGTAGTCCTGGAAGGGAGCAATGAAATACCGATGCTGTTTGAAGTATGGTGGGCGTAGGAGGGGGGCAGATGTGGGACGGCAGCAGATACATCCCTCTTTGCCACACCGATATCAAGTAGACCAGGGTAACGCCTAGGAATCTCCACAGATGGCGGCATCCGAAAGGCAGGCTCTGTCAAAGCCTTCGGAGGCTTGGTCACTATCGAATTACCATTGACCTGCCAAGTCTCCACAACATCTTCGTTTTTAATAACCTGCACAGGCTCCCCTTCTCCGACCCGTTCCCTGGAGTCTTCAGTGGGAGATTCGATGATATCCTGAGCGTCCTCGGCCTCGTGGCAGATTTTTGAACGATGGGCATCTTCCGGGGAGCAATAGAGAATGGGGCCACTGCAGCGGAATTGTTTCCCGAGCTCTCCAGGGTAGACTTCTTGAAGGTAGTTGAATCAGCTTGATTCGTCGATGAAACAAACAGGTCGCGGAGAGGTCCATACGGTGGGAAGGCTCCTATATACTGTTCTAGGAATGTGATAAGCTGCGGGTCTGTCCTGTAGCGGTGACCAGGTCGCAACAGCGCTCCACAACGCCTTACGCGCGATCGAGCCAGAACCGGTGCTCTCCCACTATGAACAACTTGCGCGCTAGTCCGCCCAATTCGCCGAGCTCGTCGTCGCAGGCAACGCCGAACGTCGCGCCCTTTCTCTACGCAAAGCCCTCGTCGCGTGCCACCGAGAGCTCCTCTCAGAGTTGAGCGTACGCAAAGGAAAGGAGGAGGCGTCCCGCCGTGCGGAGCTCGCACGCGCCAACAAGTTTATCGAGGAGCAAAAAGAAAAAGAAGACGCCAAGAAGAAGGAGATCGAGTCGATCGGGACGGAGGAGGCCAAGAAACTCGCCCAGGACTTGATGAGGCGTGTTGGGCTCAATGTGTCAATCGTGGTGCGTCCTGCTCGGTTGTCGTTTTCTCTTTCGCTGATCCGTCGTCTATGGCATGGAGGATTTGAACAAGGACAGACCGATGCGTCTACAAGTCGAACAGCTGGAAAAGGGGAAAAAGGATGTGCATTGAACGTTTGCGGACTGCTGCCAAGTGGATCGACCACATCGAGCGGGCGTACCGCAAAGAAGGGCGCCCGCTGCTTGCGCAAGGCTATGCCGAACACCAGGCCGCAGACCGCAAGACGTTTGACGCGCTGCAAAAGGCACAAATGGAGAAAAGCTTGGAGGTGCACAAACAGGCTGTGGCGGCCAAGAAACGGTTGAGCCGGATCATGCAGGACGATCCAAAATTTCCAAATAGGTGATGATATCCATGCAAAACCGACCCCACTCTCGCCGTTCTTCTTCACAATGCCCTTGCACGCCCATGCGGCTTCCAATGACGACACGGTCCTCCGCGTCTGGTACGTGTGCGCCAAAAATGGCTACCGCGCAATCTCTCATCTATGCAAATAGCGTACCCAACGGTGACAGCAACGACACTACACAACGGCAAGAGCGACCTCCTCGAGGCGATAGGCTCGTCTGGCGACACAGCCATCACTAGCGCCGTCGACACCCTCGCAGCGCCTCTCGTCGCGGCGAGTCTCGGCTCGTGCGACCTCGTCATCACCCCCATCGTCACTCGCGCGCCGTTTCAGCTGCCAATGACGACGCCAATGTGTCCATCGGCCCTCGTCTCATGCCCAACAGTACCTCCTTCGCATCTCGCCTAATGCGCACGCCGAACAGACCCGCGCCCACCACCCAAAGCCCTCTTTGGCAGCAGATTGGCGTCGAGCCCAGCGCATGACGACCTCATTAACGCGTCCAACGACGCAGCTCCCTTTGTCAGCAACAACCGTCGACAACGCGATCACACTTGGTGACATCTATGCGCGCGCCGAATCGGCCGTTTACATCCTCTCTCCATGGCGGTTTTTCGCAGCGTCGCGGAGGGTGACATCAACGCCTTCAGGATGGGCAGACTATCGTCCGCGTATCGCGTAGTATATGCACAACCACTATTTTGTCCGTTTGGAGCCCTCTCGCGCTTTGGGGGGTGGCGGCGTGCGCTCGCCATTGACCAAGGTATTGCTTTGGTTCATTTCGCATGGGCATCACTGCTGCATAATCGCGTTGCGTCGATACGCTGACGATCCCCGATATCCCTTCACTATCAACGCCTCTAGCATTGTCAGCGCCCCTCAACCAACACAATGAGCTATTGCAGATAGATGTTAGACAAATGTGTGTTGCCACTCAGTTCTTTCCAACTGGCGGCTCGTTGTTGGGGGACGCACGCGCCAGTTGTCAGCAAGAATCTGTCTGTCAAGCTTG
The DNA here is from genome assembly GCA_038091835.1 of Leccinum ochraceum. NCBI lineage: Eukaryota > Fungi > Basidiomycota > Agaricomycetes > Boletales > Boletaceae > Leccinum > Leccinum ochraceum. The sequence goes on from JBBPPE010000013.1 coordinate 35,196, forward strand.
GTTTATGCCGCCCAATGGCATGCACGCGCTCAAGCTGTACGCGGTTTGCAACCCGTACCTTACTGCAGATCACGACCCGGGTACGGACCCGATTGAAGTGGCAAAGGGAGAGGAGAACCAGAGCGATGAGGATGGTGAGTAATGTGTATAGGAGTGGTTTTTGGATGTACATATTTCTTTCTGTCCATTCACTACCCTTGCCCGTGACTTATTATTTTCGTTTGCTTTGTTCTCGTACGCGTTTTCCTTATCTTGATTTCCTGATTCAAAAGTGACGAAAATTTGATCATGAAAAGCTTGAGTCAGGCTATTTACACTACGGGGTGCTGCTACTTACTACTTCAGCGCAAGAATGGACGCCGCATCATGCTCTCAAGTTGGTTTGCGGGGAACAAATTTGCCTTCAGAGACGTGGGCACAGCAACAGCTGACAAGTTGACCATTGGGCCTATGGCACTTGGTGAGAGATTTAGTGAACGCATAAGGGCCTAGTCAAAAGAATAAACCTCAGCGACCAATTGTACAATAACCGTTGAAGGGAACTCACATCCAATGCTCTCTTTGCCTCGTCTTCAGAAAGGTCAGTGATTTCAATAGGCAGATTGGAAGGCAGGGATGCTGGAGGCACAACAACTTTTAACTGTTCTTGGAGACCCGTGACTCGCGTTTCGGCATGCCCATTCTCGTTGAAAGCCACAAGCTTTTCAATATTCTGATGAAGGGAGCTTATTTCTTCGTATCCACCAGCAAGTGCCGCGTTCAACTCATTAAACGACTGAGGTTGGTGTGTTGGTGCGAGTGCGTCTTCCTATAATTTACCATTAGTGGATTATTCCAAATGAGACATCTTAGAACCAGGCACTATGTGCTTACTGACCGCGTTCTTGGGGATTGCCGACCAGAGCTGAATTCCGAAGGTCGAGCTACGCCTGTGGCCACTGCATGCTGCGCGATTAACCAGCTCTGGAGACATGGAATTCGAACGGGAAGGTACTGTTGAACAGCTCCAGTGGGAGTGGCGCTCGTCGTTGCTGTCACTGTCCTCGCAGGGCTCTGCTGAGGACTGTATCTGATTTTTCTCCCATGAATCCCAGAGGGTGGAAGTGCTACAAGTCCCAGCGTTCTGCAAGGACTGCACCATATGTCAACTAGTTCAATCTCATCAAAATTCAGTTTTCCTGATGAATCTCATAAACTTACATTTAGTTGGATGCAGATAGGAACGTCCCCCAGAAGTTTTGATGGGTTCTGTTGACAAGAACTACTTATGAGCGCTTCGAATTAGCCTTGGTATTAGTCACGGTATTGGCTGTGGGTGCCGGAGTTTCCTGCCAAGCTTCGGCGCGAAAACAGGCTGCTAGCCTAAATTAAGGTAAGTACCGTCGCGCTGCCGACGAAAAGTTCGGTTGCGGCTTCAAAAATAGTAAAAATCCTACAGGTATACGATATATGCCTTAAAATTTCAAGTCCGTTATCCTTGTCGTCGATGCCGTTGCTTTCCAAAGGTTTCGTCTTCAAGGTTGATAATCTTTAACGAAATTTATGCTCCAATTAAGTATTGATAATCGGAATAATTTATGTTAAGGTAACGTTCGGAGTAATGATTACGTAATTAGGATACTTAATTTCAACTGAAGTTTGTAGCTTATGTAATAACTATCGACGAATAAGCGGAATAATTACAGCACCCTCCGCCTGGCTGCCTTCGCCTCAGCAAGGTGAGCTGCTAGAAATAGACTATATCGACCTAGGCCTGTTTCCGTATAGCCGGCTGCAACAACAGGATCCCTTGCATCCAGTGGTGCGCTGAACCATCGTGCCTTGTGATCGTAACGCGTTGATGACTTCCAAGACAACCAGAAAAAGTTTTCATCACCAGCCCTTGTAACAAAATAGCGGTATGAACGTCAGTGGCATAAAAAGTGGATCAGCCGCGCGGTGCTACCTGCGTGGACAAGGGGGGCATCGTCAAGCTCTGCGCCCTCGCCTTGATCAAGCGAGATTAGGCCAAAAGGATCGGGGGGCCACGCAAGCACACTCACTTTTGCGTGCAAGACTGGGATTTGACTGGATGTCAAGCATACAAGGGGAGATGGGAGGCTGCTTGGGCATCATCGCGGTACCCTAAAAAAAAGGAACGACTGTCTTCCTGCCTAAGGGTCTGCCTACGGGAGACTATCGCGGTACACTTTTTGGGTCGCGCGAGATCACCGATTTCCTTTTTTGAAGGCAATTCCCAGTCTCCAATTTATGCGCCTTTGCAATATTTTGCTGTCTGACATACTCATCTCCGTTCTTCGCAGAGTGCGATACCGCCGGTGCGAAAGTTAGGCGCTTGTGGGTAAGTTGCGGGAGTTGTACTAGCTTCGAAGTGATGATCGAAGTCGAAGCAGGAAGTGACATACGTGGCCTTGAAGAAGAGCGTCTGGGATGGCTTCGTCAATTCAATGACGCTGTCAAGCTTCATCTTGACCCAAATGTCCAATGCAGGGTTAAAATAATGGACAACAGGGAAAGCGTCCCACGGGCAAATCAACTCCAAATCGAGCAGCACCGATCGCGTGAGCTCGAAGTGGGGGTATATAAATCCGTCCTGTCCATGTAGTCAGCGTGAGGGAGGGGAGGAAGCGTGCAAACAGAACTCGTACCTCAGGATAACTGCACCCAAGGACGCTTTCATGAACCCTCTTGATTTCTTCGTCAAGTTGACGCTTTTGTTCTGCGCGCGCGCAACGTGTCCGGTAAGATATGCGACGACTTCGTGACGTGGTGGCGTGGGTGGATGGATGGATTGGCCATTGGAACAGTTGCTGCGGGTGGGTGGGGTGGGAGTAGGATGGCTATCACTTTGAAACCAGGACGATGACGATGACAGGATAGGGCTTGGAGAAAGGGAGCTGGATTGACGGACCGAGGATATTGATGCTGATAAAAGAGAGGATACTCGAGCAGGTGCAGTGGTAACGACGGGAGGGAATTGCTGCTGGGCGTGGAGGGGAAGGGCGGCTGGAAGTCCTGGACGATGATCGGCAGCGTGGAAGGGCTGGCTGCAAGCTACAATCGGTTTTGGACATCAAGAGTGATAGTGAGAGCGGGAGAGTCCACTGGAGTCAAGCCGGATGATGATTGGTGTAGAAATGCTGGGTCTAGATTCGCAGGAAGGCGACGTGGCACGTTAGCGGTATGCCCCTGAAACATGCACCCGACTGAGGCCTGAGATCTGAGACGCGGCAATGCTCACGACACATATGGTGTTGGCACCTGCAATTCACCCTTGTGACCACGCAGCACGGATAACAGCACTGCTCATCTGTGACAAATCGTCCTGCAGGGAGGGATGCAGGTTGTGCACCGAGTACCTGTGAAGCACCTGTACAAAAATTTGATGGGTGACGGTTGGGCGCATAGAATATCGGAATGATGATAATCTCACCTGGTATGAGGATAGGCGAAGTTGCCGGAGAACTACCCAATTCATCACCCCAACGACACCAGTTGCAGCAGATACCACGCTAATCCAACGGCGTCAGTGAACGGCAAGGAGATAAAGAAAAAACGCTACCGAATAGTATGGGGTCGCCCAGTGTTGCGCGGATCGGTGGAATCAGAAAGCGTAATGGGACCTCTGCACCACCGTCCACGTGGACAACGGCGACGGGGGTAGAATCACACGATTAAAGAATGTGGGGTGAGTAGCAGAACTGTAAGGTTGATCAGACCATTAGATAGCGGCGCAGCATGATGGTACTTATTCATTCTGGAAGAAAGGATGTGGACGTAGCATCGACAAGGTGTGGAGAGCGAGCAAGCGGAGAGCCACAGCCGGCCCATCTGGAACTACGGTGGTTGGCAGAAATGAAATGCCAATAAATCTGGTTGGATGCCAACGGAAAGGCATTGCGGGGACTTCAACGTGACTGGCGGGGTCGCTTGCAAAGCAATAATTCGTGGGAATGACCAGGCTCCTTCCCAGGAGCTCCGATGCCCGGCAACCCTCGGCATTATGGAAACGGTCAACGGCATCCTTCGAGTTAACGCTCTCCGCCGAGCCCCTCTCCCTAGCACAGCTCGGAGCCGGAACGGACGAAAGCACGTGGGGTGCACACGCTGTGCAGCTTATGTAATATAATAGACGTCACCCCTTCCCCCCCTTCCCCCCTCTACTCCTTACCTAAGCCCAGTACCAGCGCGTCACGCTCGACCCCGGACGTAGTGTTATTTTCTCTCTATATCCGCATTTCTGACATTCGTCCAGATGCAGTCCCCGTCCAGATGCTCCCTCTCAACAAGGTTCCCTTTGTTCCGAACAACGAACTTCTCTTGGACAAATTCCAAGAAGGTACTTCAAGTTTGAAGGTTGGTTGTGACTTTTCTCCATCCTCGCGTCGTCTTACTTTCGACCTTAGAGCTGATTGGTGAAGAGATATACCCTGAATTCGACTTCGAGGCCGCTAACGGAACAATATCCTCTTTCGTTCCATCCCAGTTACGCTCATACCCAAAAGTCCATCGTGACTGAAAATTTTGCCAGCATCACAACTCAGATCGCCAACGTGGTGGCCCCGAGCAGTCCAGTCCTCCGCCCACTCAACACCCGTGGTCTGAACTTCTTGCGGTCCAGGATTGCTCCTCAGAGCCCCCGTCGCGACAGATCCCCATCTATGTTCTCTACACCTAGTCAAGCAACTCAATCGAATGTATCTACAGGACCTATCGCCGATATCCCACCCTTGCCACCAATCGCCGTCGAGGCGCCTCAAGTGATCATTGCCACCACCAGCGACGGACCAAGCCAGAAGTGCCCACACCCAGAGAATCCGGCGTCTCCTCGGTATCGGTATTGTTGGCGTCTGAAAGAGTTTCGGATCCGAGTACGCCCCCTCTGTCTACGACATCGCCCATGAGTAAGTGTCCCGCCAGCAGTTCTGGTTCTGGCTCTACGCTCGTCGGTTCCCTGAGCCCTGCTACGTCCCGGACCACGTCCCCTGCTCCCTCTCTCGAACCCGTCTTGTTGGAACGGAAGCGTCGTCTGGTTGCTGTGGCTGCTGTAGGTCCCGTTACCGTAGCGCTGTCTCTAGTTTTGGCACGGGAACGCACGCGAGGAAGGCCCCACCTATCACCAAAGGTCCAAGCAAGTTCAAGAGCAGTCCTCTTGGCGGTGGCGAACCGACGACGCGCATGGTCGTTGTGGAACAGGTCAAGCAAGATATCAAGGGGCAGGAATAAGGACAGATTATATCGACCGATGAGATGGACAAGGACGGTGCGGACAAGAAGGAGGACGATTCTGGCTACTTATGACATTAGCTGTGGGGTGATGGCTTCCTGCCTTTAGCTTAATCTCTCCCGGATTCCCGATGTCATCTGCATTCTACTACGATCGTCTACTTAGGCTCCTCCCCAGGTTCCCTTTTTTTTCATTAATGACTGATTATTTTTCTTCTTCTTGCCAACGTTTCGCTTCCCTTGTTTTTGTTATGCTATTATGCGGCGTTGAGCTGCTACCTGTTTTATGTCTGCTTCCTTATGTCTACCCTTTCGCAAAACGAAGTTACGGAATCAGCGTGTTCCCCCCAGAATTTGAGAGAACATATCAAGAACTCGTTGCGCGTTGAGTACAATGAGAGTTCCCAGCCGGACCACAGTTGTCCACCTGGTCAGGATTCCGCTACCACTCGCAGTACGTTTCTGCTTCAATTCATACGTGGAATCGATGCATCAACGCAGGCTACTCTGTCGCAAGCGTCAGTGTGTACCTCTGCCAGTGTGCAAAACCAATATGGCACGTACGACGGTGCAGATGGGTAACACGGTGTGACCCGAAATGAAGGCAAAGGGGGGATTCGAGTGGGGAGACGCTCGAAGAAGGGGGATCGGCTATAAGTCAAAGAGACAACGGTGAACGGTAACGGATCGACGACAGACGGCGGTGAACGGCAAATGATTGGTGCGACGGACGGACTGAGAGAGAGCGAGAGCAGGAAAAATGTGCTGCTTCCGAAGCCCATCGTCGGGCCTAGCACTACCGTCATACTAGAGGGGGTCGGCGCATAGGCGGACCGGGATCCTTACAACGCGCAAATGGCGCGGCACGAGGTTGCACAACTGTATGGTCTACTGCTCGCCAGTCTGCTCACCAGCGCATGTCCATTAAATTTGAGTTCATAAATAGCAAAATGGTCTGGTATAACTTGAACAAGCGGTGTTGTAGCGGATTGTCACGGTCACACTGAGGGAACGAACGAACGATTCGAATCCGAGTCAGGGGACCGGCGACACCCGACCGTGACTGTGGCGGCATAAACCGGATAGAGCCCGCCTGCCGAGACTCCGAATCGGCGCGGAGGTACGGAATGCGTTCTTGCTATAAGTTCGAAGGGGACAGTCAGGCGACCGAATCCTGACTGCCACCAGCTCGACGGCGTTGATTTGGAGATGTACCAAAAGAGCATACTCCCAGCTATATCGGAGCGAGTCGTCACAACTGCAAGGATGTCATTGCACAGGAATATCTGATGGAAGTCATCATCCAGGTGGGTGTTTACATGTATACTGTCCTGAAATTGATCAACGACTCCCGTAGTTATTCACGGACGAGTTCTACCTCCGTTCGCTCGGACCGTTGTAATTCGCAACCGACCCAAGGGTCAACATCAAACTGACCGTCATCGCGCTCATCGACAAACTCACGGCCTACGGCGCCCCCGAGGAGGAGAGCGAGGACCCAGGAAACTGAAAGAGGCTGCCGCCAAGCCACTGACGGAAAAGGTCCAGCTGGCAAGAGAGAGAATCATGCTTACAATCAGCCGGACGCCGAAGGTCAAGGGCACAGATGCTTGGGTAGCACAGTGGAACTTGAAGAGTCAGAAAAGAACATCGGAGACGGTGTAAACAGGGTTTCGTCGGAAGAAGGAAAAAATGACACGCCTGTAAGAAAGTTTCATGGCATATCAAAGGACGTCCAGCTCTGTAAAGTCCTCTGGAAACAAGTTGTGGAACTTATCAAGGTGCGCACGGCCAGTTATACACCAATTAGTGACGTTCTGACAATGCGGTCGCAGGCTTCTCAAGCTATCACGGCCCTCTTGGTCTCGCTCACGAATCTCTCCCTCAGTCGTTACCCAGACAAACTCGAATACGTGGATCAGATTTTAGCTTTTGCGCACAGCAAAATCAAAGAGTATTCCGAAAGGTACGTTTTATACGTGTCTACTCCTGACGCCGATCTGATGAAGCTCGGATCTCCACGCTCCACGAACGGCTGCGAATCTTTCGCAGCGCTGCTCGTCGCCCCGGTCAACTCGTATCAATCCGTGCTCACGCTACTTGCCATCCCGCGCTACGGCCCACTCCTGACGCAACAGCTGTTTTCCACACACCCTTCCATCGCAAACAGCATCGTCTCTAGCGTGCTGACGAGACAGGGATCGAGATGCCTGGGGACCTGGATGGAGTCTTGAATTCGTGTCACGTTTTGATCAAGGACCAGACGGACGCTTCTGCCGTCGGTGGTGGGCCAGTGAAGGACGTGAGGGAGATTAGTAGGGAGACAAGGTCTGTATACGGTGAATGAGGACACAGCGGAGGAGCAGGGGTGAGTAACGTGGATGGTGCATCTGTCTATGGCTGAGTCATTCTGGGTGCAGTTTGAGGTGGGTATCCAGATTTTCTGGATTGAGAGAGTCGATAATTAACTGGCGCACCGCACTCGTCAGCTGCTGCAAACTGCACGTCGGCACCGTGACTTTGCGGCATTTGTTTCCTGCGCTCATCATTTCGATCATCAAGCTCTGTCGGCGGTACAAAATTCGTGAACATTTGGTGAGATCGTATTAATTACGTTTGTCTTCTAACCTTGACAACGAATAGAAAAATGACTGGCAATCGAAAGCGACCACCATCCTCGCAATACAAGTCGACTCTCCCTCACTCGCCCTCCGCCTCTTCCTCCTCGCCGCTCAAATCACCTCCGAATGCGACTCTGGGTTCCAAGACCTAGCGTACGACCTAGGTCATTTCGCTGAGGCTCTTCTCGACAATTTTTCAAAAATGTCCCAACGACTTCAACCACGTCATACCTCCCCGCATTCTCCGACGTCTTCTTCAAAAGAATATATACTTGAGTGTGTTCCGGACGTGTCGCTGGGAGCGTCCCTCATCGGTTCGTCCGGCATTCCCAACTGGGGCGGGGGATCGAACGGGTATCAGGACCGTCCTAGCAGTGGTTCACTCTATCTGTCCGACTACCTTGTCCAAACACGCGCTTCCGTGAGGAAACTACTCTCCGATTTTGTCCTTTGCATGCTGAGAAGCCCTCATGGCTGGCTTAGGTGGGGCTCCTCTGAATCCATCGGGCTCGGTTTTCTTTCCTTCGTCTCCATCATTCTCACACAGCTGTTTGGCTCGCCGTTCCTAAAGAATGCGAGCATGGCGGGTATATCGACGGAAGCACCATCGCTTCGGCCCCGGTAATCACGTTCCTGTGGTATGTTTCTGGTACTCGCTCGGAATCTGCGTGATGCTAACGTTCTCTAAAGGGTGCATACATTCAAGATTGGCGTTTATCCTCCGGCTATACTGCCCATGCTGGCTGTCTATGATAGGTAAATTCAACGAGTAACGACTCAGCGCCTCACGATCTGTTCTCCCTGACCAGTGTCTGACATGATGGAGGCTATAACAGCTTCCGTGGAAGTCTCCCGTTTGCCTATCACTGGCGAGGACTTTGACTCGCGCATTCAAGGCGGTGTTTTGGTGAGGACTTGGCTCGCGTTCGTGTTCTGTTCCTGAATAATGTTATCAGAGCGACGGGGTCAGAGGATTCCTATCTGCACTATTTACGGTGACGCCATTATCGATTTTCGCACAGGCAAGTTGTATTCCCGATTCATGATTTGAAAAAGAATTGCGTTATGAACCTGGATGCTCAGAATAACGGCGTCATCGCGCTGACGCGTTGCGCTAATCGAGCAGCGGGTAGATGGTGCTGTGCCTTCCTCATCCTGTTTGGAGTCCTCGGAAAGGTCTCTGGTTTCTTCCTCGCTAGTATGTACCCTCGCTACGCCGTCACCGCGACCTTTCGTTGCTGACCTCAACCACGACAACAGTCCCGAACCCAGTCCTCGGCGGCGTAACGACCTTCCTCTTCGCGAGCGTCGTCGTCTCAGGTTTGCGCGTACTCTCATATATGCGTTACACGCGACGAGACCGGTTCATCCTCGCTGCGGCCATGTCGTTCGGGATCGGGGACCTGCTCATGCCGGATGTGTTTACGTACTTGTTCGAAGGGGTGAAAACCCCCGACGGTGGGTTAGAGGGGTTGTTTGATTCGATCACGATCGAGCTGAGTACACCGTGTGAGTAGTCTGACACTGCCTTGTCAACGCACGCTTGGCTGATGCGTTTTTGGATTTGCAAGTCTTGGTCGCTGGGTTGGTCGCGGTCGTTTTGAATTTGATTATTCCGCAGGAGTCGTTGCAAGCCGACGGAGAGGAGGAGGAGGAAGAAGAGTAGGAAGAGTAGGAAGAGGAAGGTCGTGGAGGGATGGGCGGGGAGGACGTCGACAACGTGATAGAGGAAGTGAGGGCGTTGGATCGAGCGGAGAAGGTCTGACAGCTGGTGGTACGATGCAATATCTTATCTCTTTATTTTCTTCTTCGTTCATTGATATCTCAAATTCCCCTTGTTTGAGACCAGTTATACCAATCGGACTCGTGCGATTTTTGATAGCCGCAGCAGGCATCAATGCGAACCTGGCCCTTCCGCAGCCGGTACTGGATACTAGCCTTCGGTAATATTGTTGGCAGCAAAGGCAAATGTGTTTTTCCTTTGACGTCCGGCCAGCAACTGCCACCGCAGCCTCCTCCTCGTCGGCGCCATGTTATAGTACACATGATCAAAAGAGTATGTTTCGGACTCGGAGGAAGTAGCTGCGTCGTCGTGCTTCTTTCTTTTCTTTTCTTTTTCATTCCTACTAATCTTTTGTTCGAAACGATCTGACACCAGCTGATACCTTTCATTCTCAAATACCCATCGATGGATATATCTTATCTTGGTCTGCCCATCTGATGCGTTGGTTTCTGACGCTCGACACAGGCTGTATGAACGCACAACGCTGTCCAGAATGAGTCGCACGATCACAATCATCACTCTGACTGATCACAGATATTGCCGGTCGATTGAACTTGGTACTACACGCTACCTTCACGTTGGGTTCACCAATTGCACCCAGCATCTTGTCATAACCTTGCGTCATTGCTCGTAACTGACTTGTTTCAGCCTGTCTTCACGGGACTGCCAATTGGAGTGTATAACTACATTTTCGGTCGATGTAGGAGTTGCGAGCGATATAGATGAGTATGGATGCCAGTAGCGAGTCAGCCCAGTAAGCTGGAAGGCGGTGAGCCTGAGAAGCGTCTGGGGAAGGGGAGACTGTTCTCAGATCTGCAATACGCCGCGAGTGGCGGTTCTATCTGAATGATCATTGTGAATGTTAACAAAATCGTGATGCGGACATTGTCATCGACAGAGAACTGGCTCTATGATACCCCATTACCAATCACGTACTTATATGAGAAGTGACTCTGAACTGATCCTCCCACCACCCGACTGACTCCAATTTTCCGATACCTCCTCCGTCAGTCACTAAATAACATCCAGTGATGGTGAGTCGACATCGTGTCTCTTTACGGGTGGAGATGGCATCGCGGAGCTCTTGTACATCAGCAACTTGTGCATTTGGGTTGCTTCTCCTGCTCATTCTTTTGAAGGTGGTCTTATACAACTCCAGTTCCTCCAACGCCGGTAGAAATATCTCGCTTTCAACATCTCTGTCGGTGCGACCATCCTGCCAGTTTCTCATGAGGTGGTGAGAGGGGAGGGAGAGCATGGAAGTTAAGTTGGGCATTTGGAGTCCAATAAATCTGATATGCCGCACCTCCGAGAGCAATGCCAACATGTCCCTCCAGAACTCGGGATCGAGCGATGGTGCGAGGAAATGAACACTTTGAATGTTCGTCACGAGGATTTGGCTGCAGATGCCCCTCAAGATGGAACAGGAGAGCTTTTCCGACATCGGTCTGCTGACGGAACAGATAATAACTTTGAGAAGAGCGCTTAACCTTGCGTCATTGCTCGTAACCGACTTGTTTCAGCCTGTCTTCAAGGGACTGCCAATTGGAGTGTTATAACTACATTTTCGGTCGATGTAGTAGGAGTTGTGAGCGATATAGATGAATACGGATGCCAGTAGCTCAGCCTGAGCTGGAAGGCGGCGAGCCTGAGAAGCGTCTGGGGAAGGGAGACTGTTCTCTGTCACCTAGGCATTGTTAGAGTCAGGCATTCTCACTCGGCATTCTACTCACCGTACTTGGCACGCCATTCTGTATAGGTCAACTAATCCACAATGCACAACTCACTCTCTGTCATTTGCAGAGCAGCATGGCATCATCAGCATTACTACTCTTAGTCACATTCCACAATGCATAACTCACTGTCTGTGAATTTACAGAGCAAGATGAAGAATGAATGGACATTGTGTCATCAGCATCACTGACCAGCAGCACGACTGCAAGTCCGAACAGGGCTGGTGTAATCATGGAGGTAAACCGAAGAAGACAGTGTCGGAGTGCTCACACCAATGCATTGATTCAGGCTGGTTGTGGGAACTCTGCCGTCACCGAGTTACAGTAACTTGAAGTATCCAGGCAGTGCAAGAGCTGGTGCACCACTCAAGTTTTCATTCAAGTAAACGTGTGGATGTTATGCACAATCGCGAGTGAAGCCATCATTTCCCTTATGTTTGTCGTCTACGGCAGCCTGAGTTCCTCCAGCTCCAAGCATCACCTTCGTACCCTCCGAACTTCTGGAGGTTTTTGCCGAATTTCCTCTAGAATTTCCGGTCGAGTGATACGGCAAACACCATGGTTCATGCCATCCCACACATAATTCAACGTATCTCCGGATTTTGGCGTGGCCTGGAAGATGAAGAGGTCATTTCCGAAATCTGGGTAATAGGCCCTCCGCAAAACTTGGTCAGTACGTGCTTGGCGTCACCAGGTGCTCCACTCCATTCGGAACTCCTATCCATGTATGTTTCATTATCTGTCCAACCCTGGGGAGGGGCTGTCACCATGTTAAATGTGGATCAGTTGGTGACCTATCAGCATAGAGGAGTCAGGACACCATCATTGAACTTTGAACGACACCGCCGGCGCCGGACAGCACTGTGGACTCACTGTTTACAAACATAAAATGCGATGCTTGGTGTGAAATGAGGACTTACCTTGTGTGGTAGGCACTTTCCATACCTCCGCCATCCTTTCTAGCTCAACAAAGGTACTGCAGAGGGGGCGTTTGACGTGTGTTGTATGTACAGCTAACGAGAGATTTCACTGGCAGATGGAGGGGAATGCGAAGAAATTGACGGAGAGCGTGGCTTTGACCCCATCAAGCCAGACACAATATTAGAGGTGGCCTACATCCGAGATCCAAAGTTGTTTGATTGAGATGCCGAGACGCGGTGAAGCAAGTCGCGTGCCGACTTCAAGCAACAGACAGATGAACATCACATTATCAATTTTTATCTCTTAGAGTCACTGAGGCTTCCTTTACAGGGTGGACGGACGAACAGATAAAGGGCTGGAAAATCATGCTTGAGAGAAACGTGAGTGTTCATGTGTGGATACATTCCTATTCACATGGATATGTGCTATCCCAGCCGAAGAAAGAACGCGTATTGCAGAAGCATGAATTTTCCGGGAATGGAACGATATATATGCAGATCGCAGGGACCACAGAAGTTCGACCTGGCGGAAGACAACGTGGCGGAGCCGCGGAGGAGGGGGTATGGGTAGAGGTAGAGGTAGAGGGCGGGGCACAAATACAGGTGAAAGAAGCGGGCCAGGGGAAAAGAAAGATGAGATTGCACGACAGAGAGCATTCAAGGAGAAGCACAAATCTAGCGGCGGGTGACCCAGCACCAACGGGCGTTCGCTCACCACGCTCCATACGTTGACGCCACGCGCCGCCTCCGATCCTCAGTGGTCCCCACTCGTCACAGTCGCACTGACAGGCGACGGTGCCGGACTCTGAACGTGCAGGTGCGAGGCCGCCAGTCGTTGTGCTCGCCGTAGTCGAAGTGGTCGTGGGGCGGAAGAACTACTCCGCCTCCGGTCCCTGGCCTGTTGTTTAGCGTAGCCTAGCACGAGCAACGGGCGCTCTTCTTTGCGGTATGCGCGCTCGATGTCGTCGATCGCTTCGTAGCGATCCGCAAACGCTCGTGCATGCCCTTTTTCTCCCTTTCCAGCTGCTCGACTTGGAGACGCATCAGTCTGTCCTTGCTCGAGTCCTCCATATCCTAGACAAGGTGTCAGCGATAGGGAGAATGACAAAGGGACCAGGATGCACCGGGATCGACACCTTGAGCCCGCCGCGTTTCATCAAGTCCTGAGCGAGTTTCTTCACCTCTTCCGTCCTGATCGACTCGATCTCCCGTCTCACGCGTTTGATCTCCTTTTTGTCATCTTCCTTTTCTTTCTGCTCCTCGATTAGCTTCTTGGCGCGCGTGAGCTCTGCGCAGCGGGACGCCTCTCGGGCCACAGAGAGAGGGCGCGCCACGCGCACAGCGTTGTGGAGCGGCATTGCGAGGGTGCTCAAGCGGGTACGCAGGAGCTCGGACCGGAGACGGTGGACCTGTCAGAGTGGACAAAGGTCTCGTCGATAAAGGAGATGGTCTCCGTGGCATGGATGTCGAGTTCGCCGCGGCGTATACAGCCCATGACGTGGGCTTCGACTTGTTCGGGGCCAAAGTTGTCGAGGGGCTTACTTTGACGGTGCTGTGGACCCCAGAGGAGAGTTGAAAGAGGAGACGGGAAAGCAGGGCACGAGAGAGGAGGGGGCCGTAGCCAGCATATGGAGAGTCGCTGGCACAGAGTGAGGAGAGGATGGGCGCTCTGGATGCGCAGACGAATCCTCGAGAAGGCCGTAGAGGATCAATATCTGGGCTGGGGAGCCTGAGAGGCGGAGCACATCTCTCGAAAGCTGGAAAAGATGAGTGAGGGAGTGTTGGTAAAAACACGGCGACTTACAGCATCTTTGAGATGGGCAAGGTAGAGGTGCCCACGCCCATGTCCCTGAAAAGGTCACTGAAGGTCAATCAATTGGGCGGAAGAGGGGATAGTGTGTCCGCGGTGGCACACATTTGTACTGTCGACACTTCTGCAACTTGAAGGCTAGCAGCAGTACCCCAAAATGCTGCTGAAGCCAAATGAGAATTAGCAATTTAGCATGCGTGCGTCAATATCATACAGAGAAATTATTGTCAAGCAAACTTCTGACCCACAGATGAGTTGAAGAAGAACGAGACATAGCGTATCGGGCCATCACAAAAATTGCATAAAATGGATATGAGACTATAACCCATTATATGGGTCGTCTGAGTTTTTTTTGCTATAGTAGGTGGGGGGTCATATAATCCAATGTCCGTAAACTGAAAATCCCGTCGGACTGGGCCAGTCCGACAGACCTGTCGGGCAGCTCACATCCTGATAATGCCATATAGTTGATTTGCACTACAATAATGCCTTATAGTCCGTCTATTGCAATGCTCAAAATAGTATATTGCCGATCTAGTCGACATTCTAACGCCCCCTCCGAGACACGATGCAAAGAGCTGGGATCGACAGGCTGATGAACGTTGCGAC
>JBBPPE010000014.1:0-48829 GCA_038091835.1 Leccinum ochraceum
TGGTTGATAAAGCAGCTCTCCATGGCCAAGGGTTATGTTGCCCTGTTGATAAACCAGTGGAATCAAAACAACTAACTATGGTGGAACCATTGAATCCAAAACTCTACTGTACAATCCTCTCTGACACAAGAGGCATTTTCAGATGCCATACATAAGAACATGCTAGTAACAGGATCTAATTAGTACAAAATTTCCTAATCTACAAACAGCCTGGGACAACCTTGCATAATTTTTACTGGTAGCTGTGTCATATTGTGACATGGTAGTATTATATAAGCTTTTATATCATGTTATAGGCTTAACAAACCAGTTTCTGAAACTATCACACCATGTGACAGTCTAAATGCCTTGTTTGTCAGACAAGAAATGAACACATTATGGTCTAAATAGACGGGGTACCAATGTGTTCTCTGCAGAGATCGAGAATGCCGGGCATGACCTGGTCGTCAATATTTAGCCTGTCACATGGTGTGATAGTTTACCTGTGTCATATTGTGACATGGTAGTGTTATTTGTTAACTAGGAAAACTTATGCAAGGCTATTCCATGCTGTTTGTAGATGGGGAAAATTTGTACTAATTGGACCCTGTTACTAGCATGTTCTTATGTGTGGCATCTGACAATGCCTCTTGTGTGAAGAAACACAAGATCCTGCCTCCATTGAGAAACTGCCTGTCTCTGACTTCTTCTCCTATCAAATTCACTATGATGCCACCATGTCTCCTTCAACCATGTTGCACAGAGTGGGATATGAAGTATTAGAGAGCAAGGCCAAAAAAAACCATAAGTGTCCATTCACACAAGGGTGAAGCTCCTTGTGATTGGTGTGATTGTGCATGGTGTGTCTGTCTAAATGCCCAGTGTCAATACAGGTTTACCTGGGTACCAAAGTGTATGTAGTTGAACTGTTGGATATATGAATGAGGGTGACCAAAGGGGATAAAAACCTACTGCTGCCCTTCCTGGTGCCTAATTCTCCTGTGTTCGTAGTAAAACATTGGGAGTTGATGTACATGGTTTTTATCCCACAAGTGGTCTTCTGTTTCATGGAAACATGGAATTCCAAGTTCCAGAGTGAGCTGCCATGTACCTCTCCATAGGTGCTCTTCAATGTTAAAAGATATCTATTGTCAAGTTCAGTATTCATTAGATAATAAAGATAAAAAAATATGCATCACTTGAAAACCTAGGATATTGGAGTCAAATGGACCCAAACACATGTATTCAATCTGGGCATTGAAGTAAATAGGGTTAAGATGCCAATGCTGTGCTGGTAGACCATCAGGGTTGGCCGTGAGGTTGGCAGGAATATTAGAAGTCTCAGGTATGAGGATAGATGACCAAACTGCTACTGTGCTGACAGGTTCAACATTGCTCAAGTTGTTGGATACAGCATTACATCAACTTGAAGTTGTGCCACCTAGTTGCTATGTTGTACATCGACAGTGATACAATCAAATATTTCTGGTGATGCAAAAAAGAAAGAAAAACTCATAGTTGGTATATTCTCATATATTTGCTGGTGGTAAGTATTCATTTCTAATGATAACAACTAACATTGATTATATTTTGATATTGATTTGATATCTACTCTGATACATTAATGTGGTATGTGTATCTTTTTCATAATATAAACTAATTTCAACAAACTAATTTCAATAGTCCCATGCGCAACCATTCCATTTTTGTACACATGTATTTGCTATTGTGGCCTCATAGATTGGGCTGAAATCTTTGATTGACTATTTCACAATTACTTTTGATCCCATCATAGTTATAGCTATATATAGCATTCAGATACATACAAGATCTTGTGGTGTCCCTTCCGAATGATCCAGACAGTTTTTGCCCTCCACTGTATCCAGCCCAAGCCAATCCACCTTGCAGGCAATTCTGAGTGTGTTGTAAAGGGAGGCTTGACGAGCACTATATGCACTCAGTCCTTCACAAAGGTTGTCACTCACACTGTGCCACTGGGATGAATGTTCTTGCCAAAATTTCACTTTTTGGGCAAAAAATGCAAGCACATGTCTCATCTCTGCAGGCGACCTTTGACAGCTATACAGCGTCACACCGAACACTAAATACAAGCTAGTGGAGGATAGTCGTTGTCAGAGGGAATCCAATGAGAACAAGACTGGCTTGTTCTATTGGTTGTATTCATGCTTATATATATACCTATACTACATGAGGGGAGTGCATATAATGATGTACTAGTAGTTCTAGATGCTGCAAGTATGTATGAAACATGAGTTGGACATGCATTCCCAGCATGTTTGAGGCATGGGAAAGTTGAACATGTTGAACATTTGTCAAACATGTGTCAAACATGGTTGAACATAAGCCTACATATGTCTAGTATGTATCAAACATGAGAAATATGGGTGAACATGTGTCGAACATGGATGAACATGGTGTAAATTACAGTTTGTGATAGTTTGGGGTGTTTAGGTTGCGATCAGGGATTAGAATAGTGTAGTTTGTAACAATCTCCTCAATAAGCAACGAGACTTTCTCAGTCCACCTGTTCACTCTAGCACAGGACTTGCACCATTCGATGCATGCAACACTTCAAGAGACTGCCAGAAATGTGAACCAACAGTCACGGGCAACTGAAAAGGGAGTGAATGTACATTCCTGAAGTTCCGAATCTTCGTTATTGACGTTGCTTGAATCTGGAGTCTGGAGTACTGAGTCATACGAGGTAGCATTCAAACAGCAGTGAAACCTAGCACTAAACTTGCGGTTCAGACCAGTTTTGAAACTGGGACTACATGCAGCAAAACTGAATTTTACCACAATTTGGTTGAGTTGAGTTTGTCATGAAATATTGCCAGTTTTGGTTCAAAACTCACATGAAACTGAAACTGTGACAACATTACCTGAGGCCACTAGCTGATTTAGCTACCCGTACCCATACACCCCTGGACCACCTGCTTATTCCTAGCCTAGGACCTAGGCCGCCATGCAAAATCTCTTCACTGCATTATAATATGATCATATTATCCAAGGGTGATTGATGTCACATCTGAAGCTGGCCTTTGGAGCCTTGTAGTGAATACACTGCCTCTCAGAGCTGCTTATTGGCAGGCAGTGGTAGCATTTTCATTTCCACTGGGTGAGTGCATAGAGTGAGACAGCCTTTAATGGTGCTGCTGTTTCCTGTCAGAATGTGGCAGAGTTAAGTAGATACTCAGAGGGCAGTCTCTTTTGCTTCTTGAGAATCTTCAGGATTGATTTTGAGCTTTTTGAAGTAGCTTGTTCAAGGTTGCAGTACAATGAGCAGGAATCCTAAGGAATAGCCAGGTGAGCTGCTGGACTTAAGAAGGAGTCTGCATCAACTTTGAAATCAGTACTAGCAGCAAGTCCTGTATCTTCAGCATCCTCTTTAGTCCAGTGACTAAGCTCAGCTGATTGGATCATAGTGACTTGGTTAAACCAAACCAGACTTCCTCTACCCTCTCTACCTCAGGCTGGATAAGAGTCTCTGCTGAGGTTGGGCCTAGAACCATCAGTTGCCACTATATCTGATTTGTTGCTGTAAGTACTGAAAATAACCCATGTGGTAGAATGCTTACCTGTTATGTCAATATTAAAGTGATAGAATAGTGCTGATGGGTATAGAGGGCAGTCTAAATCAGCCACATTTGGACTGAATACTAGGTCTGGTTACATTGAAGGTAAGACTCTTTGAAGAATTTTCTAGTCCTATGGGCATGCCATTTCCTGAGCATCGCATCAGCTATATGTACAGTAAAAGAAACTTCAACTAGACCTATCAATTTTCTATTGCTCCCAAGACATTGTTCAAAAAGAGGTCTGACATGGTTTGCACAGAATTGAATAGAACAGAGTTGGGGAAAAGGGCTTCCAGCAGCTCTCAACCAAATACTGGAAAGCTGTTGGTGAAAAACTCGAACCAATTGAGGAACAAGGACTCACTTTCTGTCTATTTGGGCCGACATTCATCAAAAGTTTGATCAGCTAGCTTATAACCATAACATGAATTAGATGTGATGGGATGCATGATGATACAAAGTACTAGTAGAACCATTTACTAAGCTTGAACCAAGACGACAGCAGCACTGACCAACAACAGATCCTTCATCACAATTGCTGAGACCATCTGATACACAGCTATAAGCAGTCAATAACTTGTTCTATAGATGATCTCACATCATTGTATCGAAGTCTAAAGACACTCGCATCCATAGAGCACCCATGATGCGGTAGTAGAGGTCAACTTTCTAGAAGAGAAATAATTTGCCGACAAGAGAGAGGGGCAACAATAACATTTGTTGGACATCAGCTTTGTTGAGTGGGGAATTGGGATAGAATAGTTTCATCAGGTGACATGAGCATGGGAAGCAGAGCTTGAGGAACAAAAGGCCAGTATTTGAAGTGCTGTGCTCAACTTGATCATCCTAGCATCTATGCTGTCTACAGTGTCGCTTAGAAAGCTTCCAATGACATCAATGTGTGCCAGCAATAGACTGTGCACAGTCAGCAAAGTCAAATCATGCCTGATGAAACAATTATGTTTCACCACTAACAATAGATAAAGAAAGAAAATATGCCATAACGCACAGCCATACTGCTGATGACACCATCCCATTCATTCATTTTTAGGTCATGTGTGGAAGTATATGGCATGAGAACAACAGGTGGCGGGGGACCTCCTTGGAATGGCCCAGGGCCTTGGTATTGCAATTGAGGCATGCAGCAGGTAATACTTAATCTACATAGTGCTCACCTAGTATCTCGTCTTTTCTTTTTTCCCATCCACCACTACCATGTCCGACAACCACCGTGACTCCAATGTTGAAGAAGACGGAACATTCCACAATATATTCAACTCGTTCATACGAGCAACCAACCCTGATCCCCCTGCACCGTGGCCTGCCAATATGAATGATATGTTCACCTCTGTCCTTTAAATGATGCTCACCTGATGTTCACTCTAGATATCATTCAAAATGCACACCCTCCAATGCTGCCCCCCTCGGAGGATATGCACCCCAACCCGGAAATGTCATTGGAAGACATGTACAATTTCCTAGAACAAGATTTCTATATGGCCCTTGCCAATAGTAAGTCGTTCGCTTTACCCAGTAGGCTATGCATCATTCCTGGTAGGCTGGGCTGGAGGTTGGTGTGGTAGTAGCAACAGGTGTAATACTAGGAACAGGTGTAATAGAACAGGTATTATAGGAACAGGTATATGATAGGAGGTGCAATGGAGATGGGAGTACCTTGTGGCTCCAGCTAAGCTATGTCAGGGTATGATTGTTGATTTGCTCAATGACTTATGGCGAGTCTTGCATTATGCAGCAATAAATATCATTGATCGAATGATTTCCAAGGGACCAGGATTAAAGTTAACTCTCTGTGCCATATTGTGCCAGAGCGTTCGGGGTTGGCAGTCTTTATATATCATGAAACATGAAGCATTGGTAACTGGACAAAAAACCCATTTTTTCATGTGGCAAGAGATGTTTGAAACCCTCCCACATCTGCTGAACCATCATTCAAGGTTCGACAATACAGCAGTTCATCAGCAATTTCAGTTGGAATGTCATAGGTCAACCAATCAACAGATGTACCTGCAACTTTCATTCCCTTGACCCAAGAAGGATCAGGAACCATGATGGCAGCTGCTCTTCCATAGGCATAGTTAGTCTCAGGAACCTTGGGTAAACAATGACAGATTTGTATATGCATCCAACAACCTGAAGATTAGCTGAACTTGAACTCAGACTTGGAGGTTAGAGTAAAAATGTATGTTGTTTTGTCTGGCAAAATCCCTCCTTCCCTCACCCTCACCTAGCAGCATGCTCTTGCTGTGATCGAAGACACTCTCAACTGGCACAGGTGGTTGAGGAACGACCTCAGCTGGGTCCCAGTGGAAGGTGAGTTTTCCCTTTTTATTTTTATTTTTATTAGACCCAGCTTTGACCTCTTGAGCTTATTGTGAAAGTCCTTCACTTCCATCCCTATTCTTTTTCTCTTTCCAAATGTGGTCGTCAGCCCCCGAGTGCTAGTCCAATAGTCCGACGGGACTTCGGTTAGTTCAGTTTCTTTCCAGTCATACAGCAAAATCTCCTATTGCTTCCATAATGGAGCTAAATTCCATTCAGTTCAGCTTGGTCTCCTCACTGCTGCTTTAGTAAGCAGTCGACTCTACCACTATGGACTCGGACACAAACCCTGGTCGCTCCATAAAAGCATCACACTGTTGTGAAGACTGGTCTGTCAGTGACAAGGCCAGAGTCATCAACTGACGTCGACAAGCACCTTGATAAAAGTAAGAAGTGCAAGAAATCCAAATTTTTTGTCACCAGCAAGATGACTAGGTCCTCTAGGTCCTAGGTCTGTTCAGTCTTGAAAGTAATGGGTGTATGGCCTTGTCCATTTGTCTATGTTGTATATATATTATTACTGATCATTTGATGCTTCCATTTCAGTCATCTAATTCAATCTGTTTGCTTGTTTCTCTCCATCGAAGGAATGGTTCTGCACGGTCGTCCAACTCCATCCTACTAAAAGTTCTAGTACACGGTCGTCCAATTCAGTCATGCTTGTTTGGTTCCCTTCAGCACTGGACAGTGCTTGCTCATTGCTGCATTGTCTGTGTTTTTGGTCACACTTCTTCATAAAAGACGGACTACACTATAATATGTTTATTTGAAATGGATGATAATATTGAATTGTTCATCATATGATATATTTAAACTGTCAAACATGACACCATCTGCTATCTTCTGGCAAGTCAAATAGAAAAATTTATTCCTTTGATACAGTATGCCATCTTCTCTGGACTATCAAAACAAAACCCAGGCTGAGAATACTACTATGCAACTGATCACCTATTAGTAGCTGCTATCACTCCAGAAAGTCATTATGTATGCATCCTTGGCTTTCTTTCTGAAGACATCAAGGCCTCAAGGTTTTCTTCTAGACCGGTCCCTGGATACATCTGAAAGCCTTGAGATTTGTTCTAGACCTTGGACTTTTCTTGGCTTATTGAATCTCTTGATTTTTTTTTTCTATCTGGATTTGGACTTTTTGTTATCACTATGTATCATGTAAGTGATTTCAAATACAATCAGGTCATCTCCTTCCACCTCTCCCACAACATACTCAAAGTATTGCCTACTCACTTTGGTGTATGCTGTCTTCAAGGTCAAGTTATGTTGGAGTTCAATTGTCATAGTCCGTATTTAGTAGCTTACCTAACACATTCATTATTTTCTGTTCATACATAGCATACAACCTCAGTCGACTACCACATCCACTAAGGTAAGATATCCTTTACACTTGTTACTACTCTTACTTACTACCTACTGTAGACTTATACCTTTCTACAGGTAATATAGTCGACTACCATGACTACTGAGACTTATATCTTTCTACAGGTTATGAGCCCTGGTGCTCTGGAATTAAAACTGAACCAACACAACTGCTGCACGTGAAAATGTCTAACCTAAAAGTTGGAGACCGAGTTCTCGAGGTCCTGAAGCTGGATGCTTCAGGAAAGCAATGGCCTACTTGGAAAAGGCAACTCGAGCTCTCGCTCACAGCACGTGGACTGATCAGATACCTATACAGCACCAAACATCTGCCAGCTAATCTTGCAGATGGAAAAGGCACTGCATGGATACCAACCACACCTGATGAGATCAAGGCCGTGCTGGATTACTAGACAGCTCTTGCCAAATGGACGGAAGAAGATGCTATTGTACAGCAGCAGATTGCTGTCACCATCCCTGACTCAATCTTCATTGATGTCATGTCCAAACCGACCTCGGACCTCCTTCAAAGTTTACGAGTTCCTCTGCAAGAAGTTCAGCCAACGATCTCTCGTTATCAGTGTAGAGACAAGATGCAAGCTTGGAGAGCTGAAACTCAAGGAGGGTGGAGATGCCCAGGCCCATTTCGAGACGATGAAACAGCTCTGCGAAGAGCTTGCATCCATCAGGCACCCTGTCTCGGAGACAGACCTCTTCAATATGATGTTCACATCCCTGCCTTGTTCTTATAATGCACTGCTCATGACAATCTCGTCAAATATGCGATGGCAAAACTGCCAGATGATGAGCGAGGAGCTCGTCGACATGGCCATTGATGCATATGACCAATTGGTCATGCAGGGTACCATCAAACCGAAAGCAGAAAAGGAGGACATGGCTTTCAATGCCAATGCAAAGAAGGGGAGGCATGGACGTACAAAGAAATTTAGCGGCGACTGCAACAATTGCGGATGGAACAGCCATAAAGGTGGTGATTGCTGGGAGGAAGGTGGCGGTAAACACAGTCAAGCACCCAAGGGGTGGAAACCCAGAGGCAAAAAGGCCAAGGATTCCAGCTCGAAGTGCTCGAAGAGCGCAAATGTTGCTGCTGATGAATCCAAACCCGATGGCGTGTGGTTCGTCAACAGCTCTGAGTCCTTTGCTGAAGAACTGAGTGTCATCACCACCATCCCGTTTGCTGTCCTTGCCCATGCGGACTCGGCATCTACTACTGTCGAGCTATATGATAGCGGGGCATCCCAGCATCTATCCCCATACCAAGACCTCTTTGTCAACTTCACCCCCATTGTCACACCTAAGCCTATCAGAGCTGCCGATAAACGTACATTCGACCTGATTGGACGCGGAGACCTATACATCGAGTTACCAAATGGGAAGACCAAGACACGAATTCTCTTGAAGAACATGCTGTACATCCTGTCTATGGGCATAACCCTTATCTCGATAAGCAAACTCATGGCCGCAGGCTATGCCGCACTGTTCCGCGAATCCGTCTGCCACATCTTCAACTCCCAGAAGCACCTGATAGGCGAGATACCTGTTAGCAATGGGTTATATCGTGTTAGGCGCAATGGACGCCAGCCATTCACAGGAAGCACCAGCTCACCGGAGGTACTTACCATGGAGGAACTGCACGCACGGCTTTTCCACCTCGCACCGAGCACAATCTGTTGCAAACCTCTTCATTTTCCACTTTTCGAAGTCACGTGACCACTTATACACTTCATCTTTCATTTCTCACTTTTCACTTTTTCCAAGTCACGTGACTTACACAGCCATAGGTCACATGACTTATCTTGGTAGCATCTGTTGAACACTTACCATAATAGTTAGCATAGCTTATCCAGACCGGCCCTAAGCTGGTCTGTGCACACTTGTCAGTAGTATAAATACTTGAATGCAACAACCAAACAAGCCAGTCTTGTTCTGGTTGGATTCCCTCCATCCTACACATTCCCCTCCCAGTGTCTTTGTGATTGTTGAGGTGCCATAGTCCTTGTTGGATCTAGGTTGCCTTCACAATCCGTGACATGGTTGCCAAAGGCATGGTCAAGGGCGTCAAACTGGACCCTATGCACATGACAATGGGTCAGTGCAAGTCATGTGAGTATGGAAAAGCAATCCGCAAACCGGTCGGGAAGGTCCATGAACCGCAATGGTGCAATATGTTCGGAGACGAGGTGCATAGTGACGTCTGGGGACCATCGGATATACAAACCCCTGCCAGGCACAAGAAATACTATGTGTCATTCACAGATGATCACACTTGTTACACGCACCTCTACCTCCTTGCGGCGAAATCGGACACCTTCGACACATACAAATCCTATGCCACTTGGGCGCGGACACAGCACGGTGCCATCATAAAATGCTTGTGATTGGACCGTGGCGGCGAGTACCTGAGCGACGAGTTCAGCCAGTACCTAAAAACTGAGGGAACCGACTCGGAGCGCAAACTCACCACGCACGACACGCCGCAGCTAGTGTTTAAAGGTCTGGTCTGGTCCGGTCTTTTGCCTTTTTTGGAAAAGACCGGTCCGCAACCGGTCCTGGGAATTTCCTGATATGGAAAAAACCAGACTGAGACCGAAAAAAACCGAGTTTTCGGTCTTTTTCGGTTCGGTCCGGTCCGGTCCTTTGGTCTTTTTGCAGGACCTACATACTGAAAATTACTAACCACTCAGGGCTTGCGGCCCATATTTTTTTCATGTAAATCGGTTCACACGTGGTCGAGATATGACCATTTTAAGATTACATGTTATTTTGGGTAAGATAGACATTGAAAACCCATATCAGGAGATAGAATGGCGTGGGATCGGCGCTTAGCGGTGGCTGTACCGAGTTTAGCCGAGGTTCCTGGATTTCATTTCCGCTATTGATTACGATATTCCGTCCACATATGGTAAAGATACAGTCAATCTCGAGTTGTATGTCATGGAAGGAGGGACTTTTACAAAAAATATCATATCTTACTCAGAATAAATCGTAAAAATATAGAAAATCAGGGAAAATGCATCAATGTATTGCCAAATAGGGGGTACAATTGGTCCGCCAAAAGGACCGGTCGCGACCAGTCTTTTGTCGGTTCTTCATTTTTCCCAAAACCAAAAGACCAAGACTAATTGTAACAAAAACCAGGAAAGACCGGTCCTAGGACTGGACTTTAAATCACTAGCCGCAGCACAACGGCGTGGCTGAGTGGCTCAACTGCATCCTCATCGAATAGGTGCACACGGTTCTGCATGCGAGTGGACTGCCGAAGAATCTGTGGGGAGAGGCATTAGCGCATGCCGTTTGGGTCAACTTGAAGAACCGCACGGCGTCCCGCGTGCTCAACGGCAAGACACCGCACGAGCTGTTAACAGGGAAGAAACCAAATTTAAGAAACTTACCTGAATGGGGAACACGCGTGTGGATCCACGACGACTCCAGTTCAAAGCTCGACGCTCGTGTGCGTGCGGGCCGCTGGATGGGTTATGATGCTGAGAGCAGCGCACACTGCGTCTATGATGAGAAGAGATGCACCATACTTGTCAAATGAAATGTTTTGTTCGCGAAGCACAGGACTGACAACTCCAGTTCTGGGCAACACAGGCCGCAGATCGAGGGGGAGAATAAGGGAGCAATCACTGCCTGAAGAGTGAGGGAGATGGTGCAAGGAAGGACTCCAAGACCGAAGACCAACCCAGCAGATCTCAAACCCCCGCCATCAAACAAGATGCCCACTATCGATGAGACACAACCGTCAGCACCTGTCGTTGCCAGTGAATTGTGTCGATCGGCTCGTCTATGAGGTAACTCACCTTACATCAATATGCTGACCACTGGTCAAGGGACACACAATGGTCGTGAAGGCAGATCCACCTTACCGCATGGAGTCCAAGCTGTGGCTCTTGAGGGCCGATGTGAGAACAAGGGGGAGAGTGCGGCCACAGAAGCTGGTGTGGCAGGCGATGGATGGGAAGATGAAGATATTGCTTACGCAATGTATGCAGGAGTTTCCGAGGCTGAAGTGCTCGAACCACATACTATTGATGAGGCACGGAAACAGCCGGATTGGGCACGCTGGGACGAAGCAATTAATGCAGAGTGCAAAGCTCTTAATGACGCACACACCTGGGATGTTGTACCGAGACCGCCAAAAGGGACAAATGTCGTCGACTGCAAATGGGTTTTTAAGATAAAGAAGAATGCAGCCGGCGAAATCGACAAGTACAAAGCCCGTCTTATCGCCCGCGGTTTCACCCAAGTATACAGTGTTGATTACTATGAAACATACACCCCGGTCGCTCGCCTCTCATCCCTTCGCCTCATCCTCACCATCACCACCCAATACGACTGGGATATCGATGTCTTCGACTTCCACTCAGCATTCCTTAATGGCAAACTCAATGACAACAAAATAATATACATGGAATTGCCCCCCGGCTTGGACAAAGGAGGCAAAGACGTCGTCGCTCGCCTTCATGTCGCCCTCTACAGTTTGAAGCAAGGTGCGCTGAAATGGTACCAGTGGCTATGCAGAGAACTTACCGAACTCGGTCTCAACCGCACAGAAGCAGACTGGGGAGTGTTCATAGCCAAAATTGGCACAGACATACTGATCCTCACATTACACGTCGATGACTGCACCATTACAGGATCGTCAACTTGAAAGGAGCTTGTCAAAGTGTTCAAGGCCAAAATCGGATCGTAATTCAAGATCACGGATCTCAGGCCTATCAGCTGGCTTCTCAGAATGAAGGTTGCGTGCGATCGTGATGCTCGCACCATTTCCATCTCTCAACAGTCATACATTGAGGCTATACTCACTAAATATAATTTTGCTGACCAGAAGCCACTCTCCATCCCTATGGACCCGAACATTCAGCTGTCGCGGTCACAGTCCCCAACGTCTGTCGCTGACATCGCAACAATGCAGCAGGTTCCGTTTATGGCAGTGCTCGGTTCACTAATGTATCTTGCTGTTGGTACATGGCCGGATATTGCATTTGCCGTATTGACAATCACTCAATTCATGGAGAACCCCAGATTACCACACTGGAAAGCCCTCAAACGTGTCTACCGCTATTTGATCGGCACCAAAAAGTGATCGCTGACTTACGGGACGGAGAAAAAGAGCCTCGAGGGCTATGCCGATGCAGATGGTGCATCCCAGGAACACTGGCATGCCATATCAGGATACGTGTTCCTCATCGATGGAGGAGCGATCTCGTGGAGCTCGCGGAAGCAGGAACTCGTCACGCTCTCAACGACCGAGGCTGAGTACATTGCCTCAACTCATGCTGCCAAAGAAGTTCTATGGCTTCGTCGTCTCATCGGCGAGATCTTCCAGCTGCTCCAGAACCCAATCACACTTTACAATGACAATCAATCCGCTATCGCACTTACCAAGAACGGTAATTATCATGCACACACTAAACACATTGACATTAGATACCATTTCATTCGTTTTTCTGTTTCTAAGGGTTCCATTTGTTTACTCTATTGCCCTACTGATAGTATAGTAGCTGATACCCTTACCAAGGCTCTCCCTTCTGCCAAGGCGAAGCACTTTGCATCTGAGCTCGGACTCCGTGCCACTTGAGGGGGAGTGTTGGAGTTCAATTGTCGTAGTCTGTATTTAGTAGCTTACCTAACATGTTCATTATTTTCCATTCGTATGTAGCATACAACCTCAGTTGACTACCACGTCTACTGAGGTAAGATATCCTTTACACTTGTTACTACTCTTACTTACTACCTACTGTAGACTTATACCTTTCTACAAGTTAGTCTTCCCTGCATTCAACAATGGCAATAATATTTTGAGGATTTGCTATTTCATGATCCTCAAGATTGTTCGGAGTTCAAAAAGTTGAAGATACATCAACACAACAGTGCCATGGCATTCACTTCTCTTGAAGTAAACATAAATCAGGCTATATAAAGATCAGGACCACAATCATTCAGTATTCATGGACCTCTTCATTACCTCATGGGTGCCTTACTGCCACCTGATAATCATCAACCCTCTTATACATAGCTCTATATCTATGATCCAGCAAGTGATTTCGAGGAGTTAAAGAGTGTATATGGGGTTTTCAAGAACAGGAAATTGATTGGACATGGTCTTGAAAACCTTGAGAATTTATTTAAATCCATAACAAAACTACCCTCTTATCCAATGAAGTTGAATGAACCCACTCTAGGCACCTGAGAATGATAGTTACTAGGTGGCTTCACGTTAATGTCCATGCACATTTTACGACTATCTCTTTAGAAACGATTGACATTGAAGGTGTACAAGACCTCACCTCAATGTCTCGGGAACAATTTTGAGTAACATTGTATTCAATTGTCAGTGGCAGTCCATTTTTGTAGCACATCATTAACTTATCCTTTCAGATTGCCAAAGCGGAGAAACTTTTCAACAACAACTCTCTTCAAGCGACTATCTACCTTCTCGTTTCACGACCAGGTCATCTAGGGATGATGCTGCACCTCTCCAGACCTCCCAACACATTATACAGCAACTGGACATGGCAGCCATCACAAGCCCATGGTATCACAGTATCTGCTGTCACTTATATCCTCGCATCAGTAAGTGCTTCAAGTTACAATTATCTAATATAATATACTAATATAGAATGTCAAGCAAGTGTATCTATGCACATTGACTTTTTGCAAGAGGTCAACTGGAGCAAGGACAAAATGTGTGTTCAGAGGTGTGCCACTGTCGAAGGGGAACAAGTGCAAATTTTTTCTTTCCTTAATATAGTCATTAGTACTTCCTCAATTCCAGGCTTGTCCACTTCCTGAGCTCATGTGCGCTCACAACATGCTATTTGAACTAATGGAGGAGCTCAGGTTTGGTGGGTTCACCTTGGAATAGACTGGACTACTTTTGTATTAAATTGTAAGATATTACTTATTCAGGCATGTACAACAAATGTAGTGGGATTTTTTCCCAAATCACCTGTTGTTGAAAGACCACAATCAAGACTCACTCAGAATGCCTATACCTCAATAGTCACCTCTCATGATGGAGCAATATAAATAGGGATGGCAAAATGAAGTAGGGATTGCTTGAATGTGCAGATTGAGTGTGAAAATAGCATAGTTTGTAACATGCCCTAGAAAACCACCTAATGTTATTCAATCTCAGTCTTGTCATCAAATTCCCTTCTGGATCCACCATCCTCCTCCCTTCTGGCACTATCCGCCATGGCAACACTACCATTTAAACTAATGAGACAAGGCAATCTTTCATCCAATGCTGTCCAGGTTGGTTACTTTGCTGGATTGTATATGGATTCAAATTGCTCAAGCCCACATCTCCCAATGTCAAGCAACATTTTCAGAACACCTACAAGCAAAATTGAGCAAGAGCTGCTTTAAACTCAAGAGCTCAGATTAGTCTGTGTGGCAGTTGAGTGGCACGGCACATTGATGACTTATGCATAATATATACAACCATACAACAGGCCATGACACTAGGCAAAGAACATCATTTAGTGCACATAGGAAATTCGTTGATGTCACACTAATTTGGATCACTTTAAAGTGACACCCATAGCCAGAGAGTGATACTTGGTTGGTTGTTGACATTCCTGGGCTAGGAAGAGCAACCAAAAGTACATGCATTCTGGGAAAATTTGCATGTAGATGCCACAAAATGAGCCAAGTTCCTTTAAATGGAAATGCCAGGAAACAGCAATGTGAAGAATTTGTGGAAAGCAGAGGAAGACCTGCATAAGAAAGAGAAGGAGCAGGAACAATAACAACTTCTTTCACCTCAAGACATCTTTTTGTTCGCTGCAAAGGACATATATGCCATTCAACCCAAGCCAACCTGGGTTCAAGCTTTGTTTGAAGGAATTTTCATTCTTCACTAATCTGATCTTCCTCAATTTCCACATTCAGTTCTGGTACAACAATTGTAGTTCTCTAGTTAGCTGGCAATGCTGGCAATGTCGGCGTGTGCTGTAAGATACTATTAAGTGTAGTCATTGAAAACCATACTAACTATAGGCATTGCACAGCTAACCTTTGGCATCCACCACACAATGAGAGCAATGCAGCCAAATACAAATTTGACATCACAATGGCAACCAGTTCACTTTTCCAAATTGTATAATCTATTCAGGAAGACATCCTCACTGGAATGTACACTGCCTTGGCATATGAGGATAAGACATGCGCCAAAGATTTGATTAACTGCTCATTGATCTGCATAAGAGGGGAATGTGCATCCTGATCATGCTGTCTGCCTATCATATCCCTGCTTACACTTAAAACAGGGCTCTCCGTGCACTGCACTGCAAGCTAAGGCAGCCTCTAGCTCCACTGCCTTTTATCTCCCTTTCCCAAAGGAGCTGAAAGCAGCTTTCAATGCCCAGCAAATGCATCTATATCTTCAAGTTGGATGAGTTTAATCTCAAGATTGGGTGGGCAGAGGAACATGGTTATTATGTATGTTATCTGCATTATGTGTGAATGCACAACTGATATCAGGATTGTGTTTCTCAAAGTTATGGCATTACAATAGGTACTATAAGCAATGTTGAATATGGATAAGATGGAACTAGTGACAAGCTGTAATGACAGGAACAGATGCAGATGAGGATAGGTCTTGATTCCCTACTTAATGTGAATGTCATCGTCCAGCCTGATTTCTTGGATCTTGAAGCCAGCACATGGATGCCTGCCTAAAGCTCTACCAATACTTGAGTATCTATCTTTCTTCTAACAATTTACGTCGGCTGGGTCGAATGCCATTTCTCTCTGTTTTTCATTGCTACTCATTCTTTCTCGTTGCCTCTCATTGCTTCTCGTTGTTTCTCGTTGCTTCTCCCTATTGCTCATTGTCTCCCTGTTGCTCATTATCTCCCTGTTTATCGTTTACAAAGTCACATTTACTATTTACCAGACAAATTCTATCCAATTATTCATTCGCAACTTGCCATGGCATTTTTTCGGTATCCATCCAGCACACTGGCCCTATCGCCACGAGCACATGTGGTCCCCTGCCCAGAGTGACTCACACATGGGTCATCATGAATGCAACTGCAATTGCAACCTCCTCTCTCACTAACCTGCATTCCCCTGCTAGATCACCCATGTCCACATCCTTGCGCTCTGATGTCAAGGTCAGATACATCTTTTGGTTTACTCGCTATGCCCTCCCGCCACCTGTTTCCTTCCCAGGTCGTCGTGATTACGACTGCGACTGCTGCCGTCCACGTTCGTACAGAGCATTGTTAGTAAAACAAGAAATGTATGGAACTCAGACTGTGATGATCTTTGAATGTCACCTAGCTTTCTAGTCCAAGACCTTGCCATAATCTATCCTCCTCCCCTCCTCGTTTTCTCTGTTCTTTTTGTTTCCACTGAGGGGTATAGATCATGTGACCAGGCTTAGTCAGTGGTCACATGACTTCATGTGATCCTGGTACTATATTCCCTTATAGTTATAGCTGATCAAGCTCTATCTTCTATTGCTCCATTGTCATCACTAATAGATCTTGTATCTTGATAAATCTTGATTGTTATAACCACTTACTTTTCATTTATCTATAGATCTGCCACATCCTCGCAATCTCTGGCCTTTTCATAGTAGGCAGTGCTGCCACACCACATTATTTGGCTTCTCATCTCTTTGGTCCAGGTTCTGAATTACTGACTGTCATATTGAGCTTCTCTCACTTGATTCTTTATACTCAAGAACCTCCCTTAGACAGCACCTATAATAGACCGCTAGTGAATGCATAGGCAAGTACTCATTGACTTGCACCCCCTTTCTCACCACATTGCCTCCCATTGAGGCTCCTCAATAGTGTTTACTACACAGACACGTGCAAGCCAAGAAGGACAGATTAGAGTCATTAGACAAAGCACAAGATTTTATCTTCCATCTACACAGTGCCACTACAAAGAGGAAACACCATCATTGTTGATCACATTCCAGGCTCAGAACTTGAGGGACACTGCAATGGGTGCATTGACATGCTGTAAGAGGAACGACTCAGAAGCATCATGGCCAGTTTTTTCTTGTAAAAGTCTTTTATTGCAGCTTGTGTATTTTTCAATGCAGAGGCTGGTTGAAGTAAACCTAAGTCTGGTCGGACTAGCAGTCTATCACTCGGGGGCTGACTTGGACACTTGGAAAGAGAAGAAGATAATGTGTGAAGCGAAGAACTTTGGCAATATGCTCAAGAGGTCAAAGCTGGGTCCACCAGCTATGACCAACTTGAGTATTTATACATTAGGACTATTCTACTGACATCCGGACTACAAGCTACTAGAGGAGGAAAGTTGTTGTCAGAGGAAATCCAACAAGAACAAGACTAGCGCTATTTTCATGCTTTTATACTACTACACTTGGTCCATACTCGGAAGGCTATACTACAATGAGGAGGATGTATGTATCAAACATGAGGTGGAGATGTGTTCCCAGCATGTTTGAGGCATGGGAAAGTCAAACAAGATGAACAGGGGCTAAAAAGTCAAACAAGTCAAACATAGGATAAATTACTTTTGCAACATTTCCAATACACTAGATATTGGAATTTCCATTCAACCAGGTGTGAGTAGTGTTTTAAAAGTCTGGTTTGGTCTAGTTTTTTGCCTTATTCCAAAAAGACCAGACCAAGACCAGTTCTGGATATTTTCTCAGAAAGGTTTAAATTGACCAGAACCAATAAAAACTGATAAAATAGTCTTTATGGTCTTACTACCTATTCCCAGCTTTTCAACACAATTTTCCCTATGGAATTCAGCCAAGCCATTGTCAACTTCAAGAGGTACGAACTAGACTAAACCATTTTATCTGCTTGGGCCTAAGCTGCAGCTGTAATACTACAGGTGGAAACTGTCCAAAAGGGTAGCAATCAGAACTCACTTCTCCTTGTCAGGAGATATGCACTCAGTGCTGCCTGCCAAGTACTCAGAGGAACCTGCAGTGTTTCCCCAGGTGGAGCCTTCAATGCTGCCTCTGCTGCCTGGTTCTGGAGAACAAATGGTCAATTGAATGCAGAGAAAATGTAAATAAATGTGCCCTTACTCCTGGGTGGCACAGAGAAAGGCTGCTGCATAGCAGGTTCTTTGCTGAGATGAATCCACCAGCAATGAGAATGGTGCTAGTAACTTGCTTGCAAATCCATGTGCCACTTGGGCAGAACAGGAGCAAAAAGTCAAAAATTGATGGCACGTGGCAGAGAAGAGAAGAGAAGCAGAACACAGACCATTAGGGATCATAGCATCATGCTATATTCTACCTCACCTTTAACATCACCTCAGGTCTACTTTGTCTTGGACTTATTGCTGGAAGTATCAGGACCTTGGCCATCAGCTGGACATCTGCTGAGTAATGTTACAGCTGGCCCGGGTAGGGTCGGTTGTAGACTTGAATGCGAAGACGAAGACTAAGGATAGGCCGAGCAGGCTTAACGTCTGGCGAAGCCAAAAGACTAAGGATTCTGTCGAGGAGGAACTCACGAAGAGTCTCGTCACTCGAAGACTAAGGCTAAGGACACACCCGAGATGGGCAGAGGACTAAGGGACGAAGGACGAGGGCACTCGAGGTTGGCAGAGGATACTCGGTTGGATTTCAAGTAGCTCTAGCTTAAGGGAATACAAACGATGAGAAAGGTCCTTAAGTACTACGGGATGGAAGGCGATAGAATCGCAGGGAATGGAGGAGTCATCCGCAGTGAGGAATGAGTCAGAAGCTGCGGAATGCTATACATACAGTAAGCGATGACTGATGAATGATATCATCATGAGTCAGGAAAGCGATAGGAAGATATCGGATCACAGATAGGGAAGGATAGGAACTGGATCGGAGGAAAGCGGACCATCAGTGATGTGAAGTGAGCGAAATCACCCGAGGTCTATGGTACATTGTAAGTATAAGGTAAAGGCGATATGCGAAGGAGAAAGAAAGGGAAAAGAGATACATAGAGAGCCTCGGAGACAATCGTAACAAGTAAGGACTCATGATATGCATAATAATGGTTGAATGCAGTTGATCATACCCCACTCTCGATCACTTTTAAGATTAATGGCCATAGCATGGGATTAGATGGTGTGCTCCAACTGTATATAGCAGTGAGGTGCTGTGTGTGGTTCACATAATGCAGTACAATGTTTTGGCAAACGACTGGCTAGCCAATGTGCCAAATGGCCGCAACTGACCGGCCAGCCAATGTCGACCAATGGAGTGAAAATCTCGGCAAACTACAGATTGGCTGATGCAAACGGAACTCGGCATGTTGCCAACTGGCCAACTGGCTGTGGATGCCGACATTCTACAGTAGACCAATTGGCCAACAATTGAATCTCGGCATGTTGCCAATCGGCCAAATGGGTAGGTATTATTGCTGTATTCCACAATTGACTGATCAGCCAAAATGAAAACTCAGCATCTTTGCCGACTGGCCAATGGCCCATAACATTCCACTATTGACTGATTAGCCAACAATTGAATTTCGGCATGTTACTGATTGGCTAATTGGCTAGGTATTGCTGCATTCCACAATTGACTGATCGTCCAAAATGAAAACTCAGCATGTTTGCGACTGGCCCATGGGCTGTAGATGCCTATATTCCACAGTTGACCAATGGGCCAACAACTGAATCTCGGCATATTGCTAGATCAGCCAATTCAACTAGTAGACATGCCAGTAAGTGTATTCCATAATTGACTGATTGGCCAAAATGAAAACTTGGCATTGCACCTTCATCTCCCACTCCCTAGACTCCGCTGAGTGGAATTACTCTATTTACAATAAAGAACTCTTGGCAGTCATTTGTGCCCTCCAAGAATGGTGATACTATCTCATCTGCAAACCTTCCTTTGAGATCTGGACAGACCACAAGAATTTGGAATTCTGGAAGAAACCCCAAACCTGTCCCCTCATCAAGTGCACTGGCACACTGTCCTACAAGAGTTCAATTTCCTTATGATATACAAACCAGCACAACTAATTCTCGAGCCGATGCCCTTTCCCAATGACATGATCATGGAGAAACAATAGAAAACTATGACAAAAACATTACTGTACTTCACCCTTCTCTTTTTATTAATGAACAACATCTTCCTTTTTTGAAAAAAAAAAAAAATTATCTGAAAACAACAAAAATGAAAAAATAGATAACTTCTCCCTTCAATTCCTCTCAATCTCTTTTTCTCAATAAAGACAATAAAATATATGTACCAAAAGATCTTTGTTCTAATCTCTTAAATATTGTATAGGATTTGTTTAAAGCACCAGCAAAAAAAAACTTATACCATTAGAACCACCTTCACATCCTTGGGAAGATATCTCTATAGATTTTGTCTCAGGATTTCCCTTAGTCAACAAGTTTGACTCCATTTGTGTTATCGTTGATTGATTTTCAAAAGAAGTAGTTTACATTCCTTGTTCTAAACCCTTTTCCTCTTTCAACTTAGCTAAATTATATTGTGATCATGTGTGATCCATGGACTTCCAAGATCTTAGGTTTCCGATCACAGTCCCCAATTTGTATCTGCGTTCTCATCAGAGCTTTGTAAATTATTAGACATTGAACAAAAGCTCTCCACCCCCTATCATCCCCAAACAGATGGCCAAACAGAAAGTAAATCATGACATCATAGCTGAAGGCAACCTCTATCCAAAAAGGACTATGGCACCTCAACAAGGGAACAAGGACTAAGGGAGGGGAATGTGTAAGTTAAAGGGAATCCAACCAGAACAAGACTGGCTTGTTCAGTTGCTGCATTCAGGTATTTATACTACTGACATGTGTGCACAGACCAGCTTAGGGCCGGTCTGGATAAGCTATGCTAACTAATATGGTAAGTGTCCAACGGGTGCTACCAGGATAAGTCATGTGACCTATGGCTGTGCAAGTCACGTGACTCGGAAAAGTGAAAAGTGAGAAACGAAAGGTAAAGTGTATAAGTGGTCACGTGATGCTGACTAAGCAGGTCACGTGACTTCGAAAAGTGGAAAATGAAGAGGTTTGTAACAATAGCGTATCTAAAAGCCTTTGTTTGCAAGAGACAAGAAAATTGGGTTGATTATGTTAAACTGACCCAATTTCAGCACAACAACTCTCTTTCCATAGCCACTGGTAGCATCTCTTCTGAGATCACATGCACCTACCATCTTCGTCTTGGCTTCAAAAAGAGTTCATTATCTGCTGCTGGTACCTTGATCTTGGAGTGTGGAAAAGCACATGCCGACATTAAACAAGTGCTGGAATGCAATAACAAAAAAATGAAAAGAACTGCAGATCTTTCTAGATCTGATGCTCCCGATTACAAAGTCAGCGACAAAGTTTGGCAGTCAACAGCAAACCTCAAACTTCCCTATACTGCCAAGAAGCTCACCCAGAAGTGGATTGGTCCTTTTGAGATTCTGTGAGTCTTCAGAAACTCAGTGATGTTGAAGTTACCAAAAAACATATCTATCCACCCTACCGTAAACATATCTAATGTTAAACCTTATCGGGGACCGCTGTCTGGACAACCGGTCTCACATAAACCTGATGCCATCATAGTCTCTGACAAAGGTTATGGTGAACATGAAATCGACTTCTTGGTCACTTCTCGTATGACATCAGGTAAGCTGGAGTACCTTGTTTGCTGGAAATGTTTTGATGAAACTAATAACAAATGGAAAACGGCCACGGAACTCAAAGTCTCAAACACACGCCTGAATCTATTGCCGACTTTCACAAAAAGCATCTGGATGCACCCAGCAAAATTCATGGTTTAACCATGCTGGAGTTTAATTCTTTATTTCATCATGTAGATGACTACACTCCTCACCATAAAACGACTCGTCTGGAATTCAAGTCTTTGAGGGGGGTAATGTTATAAACACATATTCTAGACCTACCTTTTTGCTCAGTCATAACCCTAACATGTGACTTGACATCACTTCTGCTAGTACATTCTATTATCTATGATATCATTGATTACTAAATAGCTTACTCATGTATATTCCCACACTTGCCCTAAACCAAGTCCTCATATATATAGAGGCCACAAGCGAGACAGTCTCCTTAGTCTTGTCCACTTGTGCATTACCTGCATTAAGGCCTGACACTCACTATCCTCCCTTCTGTCAAAGTGCCTGAGTAGGTTCTCTTTGAGGATCATAACACACATTGTTCTTCTGTAATCTTATGGGTTTTGAGCTTGGCTACCACAAGTTTTGCCAGGTTTTCATGAAGGCCTTGTAAGCTTGCTGTGTGTTTGCTTCACAGTCAAGCAAAGCCAGGAAATACAAGACATTGATCATATACTTTGCAGCACATGCCATCAGTGTTGATGATGTGTTGGTCCAGTACCTTTCATATACCAAAGATGTATTTATTACATTTAATGGATTAGCTAGGAACACTAGCTTCATGGCGTATTGTGACATAGATTGGGCTGGTGATATAGAAACTAGATGATTTACTTCTGGCTATTGTGTCTTCCTTGCAGGCACTATTGTTTCCTGGTCTTCACAAAGATAGAAAGTAGTTGCTCTATCATCTACTGAAGTGGAATATAATGAGTTGCTAAGCATTTGGAAGAAGATGAGCTTCAATTTCGCAAGTCAACATCAAGTAAAACTTACCAGTGATGATATGACATTCATTGTGTGGCAAGAGGCTGAAAAAAGAAGGTGGAAATACTATTCATATTGCCATGACAGACACTGCTAAGCAGCTTGCTTGGATACAAGATAGGTTATGAGATAAAAGGGCCATTACTACTTAATTGTGATAATCAAGGAGCTATGTTCCTGGCATCTAATTCTACTCAAGGACATTATAAACACATTGCTATTCGAAACCACTACATTCAAGATTCAGTACAAGAGTTAAATGAACTTGAACTGTATTATGTTCCAACTACTGATTCTAACATCTACAAAGAATGTAACCTTTCATAAATTCCAAATGGGTTGTATCCAACTTGGTCTCACTAATTACCCTAATAAGGTATTCTATTACCTAATTGATTCACATGGAATTCCAATTGGAGATATTGCTTATCAGATATTTGTGTTGTGTGATCTTTTTCTTACTCATATGTATTCTTGCAATTTCTCAGCCTGTTGTTTGGTCAACTTTACCCCTAGTTGCAAGAGGTATGAGTTTATGTATCCACTAAATTGCTTTTTTGGTTTTTTTGGACTTCAACAAAATTTTACACATCAGCTCAATGAGGACAAGTGTTGAAATGGTAGTTATTCATACAATTCAAATACTACCAAGTCTAGATATGGTCTAGATCTTTCATTCATGCTGATGTAATGTTAATATGATGTTGATAAAAGCTACTATTTCTATTGGCTACATCTTTGATTTCATTTGACCTGGAAATATTCTCCCAAGTAAGGGCGCTGTATCACTGAAACCAAAGTGGAAGAGGCACTAGTAGTCTAGGCAAGTACAGCATTTTTTGCGGGCTATATTATGAAACTTGGCAGTGGTGTGGCACTAATTCTTGAATGCTAACATAAGGTCTTCGAATCATTTACTACCCTACCATGTCTCAGGCTGCAGCTGCCCTGTCAGAAACTTCCACTGCTCTCAGACTACCAAGCACCCTAGCACTTTGAAACCAAAACCCAGATCCCTCCCTCAGGCTCTCACAAAACATCAGCTTGATTGTTACATGCTACCTACTGAACCTCAGGGGCCAAAGAACCTCCTCCTGCAAAGAAATGCAAGGTGGTTAAAACAACTGTGGGTATCTAACCTCTTGCTGGACCATACTCACTTTTGTCCAAAGTTTGACAATAGTCGAAACCCTGAAGTTGTGAGCTATATGAACAAGCTAGTGCTTGGTCTTGCCAGAACAAGTCAGGATGTTTGTGTGGCAAAGATTCAATACCAGTGTCTTCGTTTGCAAGAACTAGAGTTCATTAAGGCCCTTATGGGGGACGAGTTGGAAGAGACCCAGACATACTTCAGTCAAATGGAGCATCAGATTGGTCAGATCCACCAGGATCTACTAGTTAGCCACATACTAGAGTCAGGAAGTAATGCAGGATAGTGGGCCCACTTCAGACTCCCTCCCAGCCTGCAGCCTCTGAGGTTCTCTCAGAACGGCGATCCTATTAGTTGCAGTAGGGCTTGCGGCCACAGCACTTGCAAAAGTTCAGAATTTGGCAAACATAATGCTAGTTTTTTGCATCCTACTAGTTTTTCCTCTCCATTTTGACATTTCTCAAATTTCAGCCCATTTCCTAGTCAAATCTAAGTTGCCAGTGTAATTCTATTTTTTTCCAATGACATATGATTGTAGAGTTACTTACATTATTGGTCAGAAGTTCTTATATGATCATGTAGAATGTTCTTGTGCCACTCTGTGGTGTAGTAAGGCATGAGCAGAGCCACAGAGCATTGTCTTTGGGTGAGCATAGGTAAGCGGTGCACATTCCCTTTTCT
This sequence comes from Leccinum ochraceum, assembly GCA_038091835.1. Lineage (NCBI taxonomy): Eukaryota > Fungi > Basidiomycota > Agaricomycetes > Boletales > Boletaceae > Leccinum > Leccinum ochraceum. The sequence goes on from JBBPPE010000014.1 coordinate 24,732, forward strand.
CTCGCGCCGCTACCACTGCACTTCCCTTTTCCATTTCTTCTTGCCTTCTCCGTTTTGTTCATCGTCGCACCCACCCACCACTCCCTGTCCTCGAACCATCCGTTCTCAGGCCTCGCAGTCCATCCACTTCTCCACCAAGGGCCCCCAGTGCAACAAGTAGCCACCTCACACGCATCAGCTTTCCTGCAAGGCGGACCCACCCGCCCTCGCAGCTCACGCCTTTTGCCCAACAGGTTTCCCACTTCCGTCTGGGGCCGGCAAGCGCTATGCACTTCCACCCGCTTCCCATCTCTCGTATCCTACATTGATAGTCTCTCATCAATTGCATGTATGTACATACACCTGCAATCTATCCCCTCTTTTCCTCCCAGAGCCGCGCCCTCGCGACCTCCCAAAGACAAATATTCCATACCACAATATATACAAACATGTATTGTAGTATATAGGTAAGCCCGACCCTTGAATATTAGGTTGCTTCACTCTCAATAAGTGTTGAAATCTCTCTTAGTCTCAACTATTCAACTCAAGTATCTAGTAAGTTTTCTACTAGAGTTTTCCTATGCTCTCTATTAATTTAGCTGTGTAAATATCCAGATAGGATTTCTAAACATAGTACAACATACCTACAGTGAACAAAATAAGTTGCTGACATTTTTTCTGATGTAGTCACCAGGAAGGGCAGCAGCAGCTTATCCCCCTTAGTGACCCTCATTCATGCATCCAACAGTTCAACTACATACACTTTGGGACCCAGGTAAACCTGTATCAACAGACTTGTTTTGATTGACACACCATGCACATCACACCAATTGCAAGGAGCTTCATCCAGGTGCAAATGAATACTCATGTTGTTTTTTTGCCTTGCTGTCTAACATATTGTTACATATCACATTATGTAGTTATTCATACATGACAGTGTGACATAATGACTATATAGGAGATAATAATATTTGGTCTGTCACGGTACACATAGGCAGCTTGTCGGATGTCATTTTGTGTCGGCAAATGAGTGGCTGGCTCGTCTGAAGCATACCTGATTACTTTAACACTGAACTACAGCACATAAAGTATATTGGATCAGAAAGCATTGCAAACATGTGATCATGAGTGAACGTACCCAGGACAGCACAAATACAACTTTCTCCAAATTAAACAAAATGGTTGAATCCCAGAGGACATCATGAGAGGCGCGTATAGAGGCCACAACTGCTACCGCCCCAAGCCATAGGGCCAAGGTTTCATCTCCAAGTGTTTTCCCAAAAATTCTTGTATTGTTGGGCTCACAAACCATTTGAGTTGCACGTCCAAGACCTCGTGCCAATACATATAGCCCTTTGAATTGTCCCATGCCATCGGTTCAGGTATCCCGATTAAGCAAGCACATAACAAGCCAAGGCGTGAGTGCATCATGTGGGCCAATTGACAGCCAGGAACATGTGGACAGTGGTGCACACTTTGCATAAGTAGTTGTAGCTGACGCTGCGGAACTAGACAATGAGGTGGATGAGTAAGCAATAAATGAAATTGATGGGACCTTGTCCATTAACAAATCATGAAGGGCTTGATCCTGAGTCACACAATCCAGGGCGCTGTCGACCCCCTCCTCGGTTAACAGGAAGTTGCAGCTTAAGTGAATGAGGGACTAGGAGTCAGTTAGCATGTGATGTGAGAGGTGGATGACATGTACACTAGAATAATCATGGAGTATGTACATCTAGAATAGAGAACAAAAAAACTTACTTGGATAGGCTGAGAAATCCCATATGTATCTATACAGTGGTGTCGTGTCTGGCTCCATTTCTTTGTGTGTAGCCTGATCGCGCTTATCGATTAGATTGAAAAGTGTGTCCTGGTTGGACCACTCCTCATAGGTCTCAGAATGGGTCCGAGTTGTAATTGCTGTGTCTGAATTCTGGGTATCATCTTCATCTTCACCTGAGTCTTCGTCCGAGTGAGAGCATGGGTCCATCATCGCGGAAATGGGCCACCATGTGACCAGATGCAATGTGTTACTAAATAGTATTATATGTGGTCAGTTGTTTGTCTCTGTCTCCAAAAATTAACCATACTTACCTGAGTGATGTATTGGTCCTCCCTGTAGCCACATGTCCGGTGTTTGCATGGTGCATCAAAAACGTAAGTTGTACTGCTTATCAGCACAACCAGCCCTAACATCGCCATTTAATAAAAGCCGTAATGATTCTGATTGGACGCAAACAGCCATTCTCAGTCAAATACATGTAAGTTAGCACCTGGGGTCCATCTATCCACAGACTTGTTCTCCTTTCCTCCATCTCAACACTGACTTGTTCTCCAACACCTTGGTCTATGCCAGACATGCATGATCCGGCCGGTCTCCTTGACAGTCTTCCCTTGTACTAACCTGAGTACCTTTCGATTTGCTCTATGTAACCTTTTCCCACCACTTTCATTTCATCTTTTTTTCTTATCAACCAGTTCCGGTACTTTTTTGTACTTATAAGATGTTATTGCCACAACCCTTCATGTGGCTTCCATTTTGCACAATGGCTAGGACAATCTAGACTGTGTTTCATTGGAGTTCCATTTAGATTAAAAACTTCTTGTAGTTAAAAGTCTCATTTGAAACATCTAGAAATGCCTGGGTATTGAGTAAACAATTGTTGAGTTTCATGTGGTTGAATAGAAACATTGCTGTGACAGATGGTCCCAGAACATAGGGCAAGGAAGAATGGGGTCGCAAGGACACACCATCTGAGGCAAGATGCACACAAGTGCAGGCAAGCATTGCCAAGAATGCACAAGATCATGAAGACACACCATAAAATAAGTGCAAGAGAGAAGGAGGTCATAAGGACACACTTCATGACTCTGTGCATTCTTGGAAATGCTTGCCTGTACTTGCAAGACTGACAGTTATAACAGTGATAGTGATACTTTGCCCATGCTGGACCTGTAAGCCCTACATTGAATACCAACTTCCCCCCAGCAAGAGATGAGGGAAAGGGAAAAAAAAGTAATCAATACTATACACAATCCTCTGCCCTAAGGACTGTTCAGAGGATGCTTCAGTGTTCACAGACACAGAAAGCTCAGATGATATGTAGTTCCATATGAATGCACCATTCATGCTTGCAATTGCTTTTGCAATTGCCATCTCGCAATGTCACATTGTATACACATACTGTTACAACCAACATGATATATTGTCTTGCTGGTTGTGTGTTTTGATCATTTGCCAGTTCCTCTCTGGTTTTCAAGAAAATTGAATACCATCAATGATTGATTGAAGCCTTTGACAATTGAAGTCTGCACTTCAAAAGGTAGGTTTGACAATTGCGAAATCTGAAATGTGCTAGTGAACCATGAAGAAAATGGACAGAGTGCAAAAACATACCCAGATGACATTGCTGTCCAGCTCAAGAATCATGTTGTAGAGATCGTGACCAATACAGATTTGTGAGGCTGGCCATGTATTGATTCAACTAGTTGTTGAGGGAGAACAGCAGTAATTCCATTTCCCAAATGAGCCTGGTTTGAAGAACCAGCACCCAGCTTCTCCATTCCTAAGTGCACTGGGTTCATCAATGCCACACCTACAATATCAAATTCAAGACACACAACCCAATAAAGAAATGTGCGACACCGCTGTGCAAATGATTAATCAAGAGACAAGGCTTTCCACTCATGCTCGGGGCGAGCTCAGTTATGCTGTCATGCACAATGTGCTATTGTGTGGAGAGTTTGCTACAGTTGACAACCGAGACACTCGTTATTACATCGCTCTCACATGGTGCCAGGACAACCATATTCCGCCTGAAGACATTGCACCTTCTCCCATGTCATCATTGTCTGTGTTCTTGCAGCCGGATACCCAATTTTACGCACCTATACCATTGTCCTCATCAAGTGGGGGAAACATGCATAATTTGGGGTCGATGGGTGCCGATGATGATGACGATGATTTGTATGGCCTGGGCCCGGGTGCTCCATCTTACCGTGATATGAACGATTCTTATGAATAACTTTGCTGTACTATGTCCACAATTTTGTTGTACTGTGTACTACCAGACTGTAGGCTCAAAATACTCTTCAAGATTGAAATGGTCCTACAAAACAAATGGCGGGATATCAGAGATCAAGTTGTGGCATTTATTCAAAGCACATATCCATGTGCTGGATCTAGGCAAGCAGCATAATTATATGCACAATCTTACACTGACGTGAACACATTCCTAGATTTTTCATCAATCAACCTGTGCAGCAGAGTGTTCATTGATTGAACATGCCTTAGACTAATAGCAGTCAATATGAAATCACATTGACTTGGACAGTGACAGCCTGAACATAATCATGAATATAATAAGCAGACTAGACCAGACTACATCAACTGAGTAAACTCACTTCTGCTTTGCATGGCAAGTCTCAAGAAGTTGGCCAAAATCTTTTGGGACATGTAACTTTTTGATTATTCATTCAATTTATTCCAATATTAACACCTTTGATCTCAATACAGTTCCAATATCTTGAGTCTCAGTGTCTGTGCTACATCATTATGGTAGTCAGTGATTGATGGCATAAGTTTCCAAACTGGTTCGAAGATTCAATGCATTGCTCACATAGCATTCATGCCATGATCCCTTTCTTGTATTCAAATTTTATTCTAGATTTCTTGGCTATGCTCATACCATTTCATGATATGACCTGGCCTGGCATGTTGAAGTTGGAGAAAGCACAGGCCTTTAAAATGAATGTGCTGATGAAAGTGGAGCTTGTGAAGACAAAAGTATCCATGACCCTATGAGATATGATAGAGAGGATGTACCTTGATTGTTGGATACAAGAATTCAACAATATATTCTTGGATGACAAAAAGAGAACACTACAGCTGTTTGAACTTTTTGGCAGTGGTAGAATCCAGGAAAAGAACATGTATCAAGCAGATCTTGACCAGTTCATATGGATCTCTCCAGAACCACCTCCTTGATAGAAAGGCAGTGAAAAAACAGACTAAAGAAAATATTAAGACAAGTTTCCATCTCTTGCTTGAGTTCTCATAATGAGTCTGTTGTGACCTCTGAAGTATTACAATAATTTCAATTCATTCAGTCTTCTTTGTAAAGTATGGAACTTGTTGATATTTTCCCCAGACTCCAAGATGAAAAGCAGGTTTTTGAAAGCTGTGAACTATCAAGGTACTGAGTGGAATTGGTGGTTATCAGGATCTTCCAAGCATATTGCAGTTGATGAGCTGCTCTGTCATGAAAGGCATTGTCAAAACACATATAAATATCATCAGGAAGTTGGCAATCAAGGGAGCTTCTAAAGTAAATCTCAGTACCTCGAGTGATCACTAGATGACTACAAGTTGAAAGGATTTCCAGCAGTCTACCAAACTCTCCCCACTTTTTGTTGAACAGAACTATTTGAGAATCAGGAGTGATCATCTGAATAAATATTTGTTTAGTGGAATTGTGTCTGCAACCAGTTAGCATAAGCTAAATAAAAAGGTGAAAAGTAAAAATAACTCATAGGGAAAATTCAAATAGATTGGTGGCATGGATTGTATCTGATTTTTGCTTTTTGGTCTGTGTTTTGAGGACATCATATCTATTATCAAATTTGCTTGGACTGCAACCAGGTTCATCGCCACTGATCATATTCACTGTCCATGCTCCATCTAACTTCAAGTTGGTATCTCCAAATGCAATCAGGGCTGAGTATCAAAACTTTGATGACAATGATGACCAGGGAAATATTTGCTACAGTTGAGATTGTGAGCTGTTCACCTCATATGATGAATACCTGGTGGTGTGCCAATGATGACAGTGTAAAACTTAGTACTTTGACTATTGAAAAAGGCTTTTTTGATGGGGTTGAGATCAGGCAAAGAGGGCAGAAGAAAGACCAGTCAAATACCTTGTAAAACCAGTTAGTAGGCTTGTGCTACATTGGATCAAAGAATCTACCAAATTGCTCTGCAAGTTTATGAACCTGCTCACCATAGTGAATCCATGCATTGACCATGAAAAGCACACTGTGCCTGCCTGAATATGATTCACATTGTAGAAGCTCGAAAAAGCTTGCATGTTAGTGCATAGGAGCTCAGATATCATATCAACATACCATAGAGTTCTCAAGAAAGACAAGAAATGCATCATGATGAATGGATCCTAGATGGAAACCAGATCCAGTACATAAAGCAGGGAGTCAATTGCATGCCATATGGTTCTCAGGTATGAAGAAGTGACACCATGAACATGTGCTGTGCCATTTAGCACATGAAATCAGCTTGGAGATCTTCATTGTGCTCACAGGCAATCTTCCAATGCTTTTTGAGAGAGACACACCTACCTGGACTAGCTCCATGATGATGAATAGTGGTATAGTAGATAGATATGAAGCAGTTTTGTTGAATCAAGTTGGTGAGCTCATCTAGAAACCAATTGGGGAAATGGAAAACAAGCTCAAGAAAGTATTATGTTGTTCATATTGGTTACCAGTCATGGTCACCCGATAAGAAAGCTATGTAGCTTCACAATAGCACCAGTGTCAATGATGGTAAAGCTTCTGGATTCAATAAAAAAATTGTTGAGAATGTCTGGAAGGAGAATAAGACCTGGCTGATGAAACAGATTGCAGCAAGCTTGAGGTCAGGTAAGATTTTGCGATTCAGCATGATGACTTGGACATTAAATCAAAACAAAATTTGCGAAATCCAACTTTATTGTATCTTATTTTCACAGGTCGCAAGTGCCATTACATATACAAAGTGGTGTAATGATACTCACTTGCTATATTATGGGCCTGTGACACACCCTGTTCCAACAAGTACCTGTCTGTGCATTTCCGCCAAATGCTAGAATATGCAGATCCCTATCATAATTTACCCTTTGGCACTAGACACTAGAAGGGGACCCCTTGTTTGTGCATTCTGGCTGAGTTCCCAAATGTGTGGTTAGTACCCTCTGAAATGATGTGCTCATCTGCCTATTCAGGCATAGTCCTAAATGTGCAGCTACATAGCCACAACATGAAGTATACATGCTGAGGCCCTAATATATCTATTGCTAGTAGTATTAACTGGCTGTATTGATACACGCCCCTAGTAGTCACATTGTAGTATAGCTGTGACAGCTTGGACCATGTATAGTACTAGTATATAAATGAATAGAAACCAGCAGAACTCGCCAGTCAAGTTCTTGCTGGAATCCCCACCATCATTGTATAGTCCTCTTGACTGTCCCCTCCTTTACTCCTTGGTCTACTCCTTGTTCAGTCTATGTTGTTGACACTCATGGAGCCCTGTACAGTTACCCTCAATACTTGGATATTATTTGGTGGTCGCCATCAGGGCCTGCATTCTTTCTGGAAGAGGTACAGCATCTTCATGAATTTCATATTCCCAAGTAATTCTGCATAATGATTGTCTGGAAGATGAGGTATTCTGGTTTATGATAAGAAGTCCAGTTCAAGACCCCTAAAAAGACCAAAACTGGACTGGACTTGTATCAATTGCAACCGGACCACGGTTAAAGATTGCCTCAGATTCAAGAAACAAACAGTCTGGTATTTTTAAATTCAAGAATTTCATTGAACCAATAAAAGACCAGTTTCAGCGGACCAATTGAGTACTAGCCCTTTTGGCCCCATATATAGTCTAATATTGCTGAATTTCCCATAATTTTTTCATCTTTGTCTGAATTTATGCTGACTTTGTAGCTCAATATTACAATTAGACTAACATCCAACTCAAGAATGGTCATATCTCAGTCACATAGTCCAAATTACATACTTCATGGTTCACCTGATAGCCGAGAGTTGGTGCTAAACTTGGTACAGCCACTGTGTAATGCAATAACTGGTCAAAAAATTAGCTTAGACCGAGTTTATGCGGTTCCAGTTCAGTATTTCCTTATTTGGATATACACGGATTTCACCTCCCTCATAGACTGGATGGCACTCATCTATCTGTCATCCAAGCATGCACGAAATGCACATTGCCATGCCAACAGCCCTGGAGACATCTCTCTCTCATCTGAGTGCATCCACCAATTTCATGGCTGATGGACATGTTCTGAAACAATTGGCAGATCCCCCTGTGTCATGGGAAGTAAGACCAACAAAAGTACAAAGACGCAAGTTGATAGAGGTGGCAAAATGGAAAATTTACAGCAGAATGGTGACCAAAGAGGCCGTCCTGGATGCAAACATGAAAGAGATGTTCTTTTGAACTGCGGTCAACACCGTGAAATGGTTGATCTTCAGCCATGGTAATTATTCATTCTATCGAGTACACTAGATTTGACTGACACTCTTGACCCACAGCTTCCATTGAGGAACTCGAGATTCAATGATTCAGACTTATCAGACGCAATGGCCAGGGTGCAATGGACACTCAAAGAACATGTGTCTTGCTATGTTCAAAGATTGTACAGTCTCCGGCTCTTGCTCGATGCACCAGAGATCGACCACAAACGCCAATGCATACCGTATTTTCTCGGCAACCACAATTATTTGAAGAAGGAATTCTTCATAAGCCCATTCTATTAAGCTCACGCCAGTCGCTGACGCTGACATAGGCATGGGATAATACTGTTAAAGATATGGTAACATAACTGGACAACATAACTGTTTGTTGATCTGGTTGTCGATGTCATCTTTCTTCATGACCACCTCCTGCACAAGTACATCCAAGGCAACAATCTACAAGATGGAAAGTGATAGAATCACATAGAAGGGATGTGTCATCTGCAGTATGGAATGAATCAGAAGCTGCAGTGTACAGTAAGCAATGACTTGATGATGACGAAGCTATGAGTCAAGCAATAAGAGATATAAGATAGGGAGAAATAGGATCAAAGATAGGTGAGATAGGAAAGGAGCAGATCATCAGTGGTGTGGGGAGGGAAGAGAAGCCACCCGAGATCTATGGTACAAAGAGTACACTAGGGCAAAGCAAAAGGCATAAGGGAGCGAAAGGGAAAAGAGGCAAAAAGAAATAAGAGGGGTCAATCATAACAGTATCTCCATCCACATCACCAGACAGATTGGACCTGCTTGCAGTTGAGTGGATGGCACCAGTCCAGGAGCATCATCACAATCCAGAAAAAAATATTAATATTGCACTACTTTGCATGAGCACCTGGAACCACTAGTTGCCAGGCACCAGATGTTAGAACACTGGAGTCAGTTCAACAGGTTGCATCAACAAGCTACCTTGGGTGAGCGCTGGAAGGTGCCAGGAAGAGCTGTCAAAGGGGTCCTTGGTCAGGTTTGCCAGGTGACATCAACTGGTTTTGATTGTAAGCAGCATAGGAACTTTTTGCAATCTTTTCAGTTCATCCTTGAATTCTACACTGCAATCTATTTTGTTGTATTGCATAATTTTTTTTACTTGCTTTAATGATAGTAAGTGATAGTAGTTGGCAGTAAGAAGGTCAACACAAGTGTGCCTCTCTTTTTTCCATCTGGCTCTTTAAAATGAAATGCATAAGATATAGACTCAGAGTATCAGGGACATGATAAGAGAAGTATTGAGGCTATCATGTACTGCTCTGGCAAAACACTGGGACCATTGAGCAAGACCTTTTGGATTGTGAACAAGTTCAAGTACCTTCAGCAAACTCCTTGTGGCCTCGTGGTAGGTCATTACCACATTCTCCAAGGTGATAAAAATACACTGCCCAAGTTGCTCTCCATCCTCATGTTTAGCTTTGAGGAGGTAGATGGCCTGTCTCTGAGCAGGGTCCTGGCAGATCTCCCACTGGAACTTGTCCCAGTTGGTCATCTTCATAAGTGGTGTGCAGTCCCAATCTGTGTCTTGTATAGCCACAGTTTCATCAACCTGTCCTGCAAGAAATGCTCCACAAGAATACCTGTGGACATCCAAGTCCTAGTGTTCTGTGGCAATTACTGTGGGGTCAATCTCAAAGTAAACATGGCTGAGGTATTTGAACATGTTCTGCACAACAGTGCTCGCCATCAGTGAGTTATCCATGAAACCTTGACCATGTGTTATGATCGACCCCTGAGTTCTCGTTATGTCTCTTTTCCCTCTCTTTTTCCTTTGTTTATCGCCTTTACTTTGTATTCACTTTGTATCATAGATCTTGGGTGATTTTCCATCTTGTTCCACATCGCTGATGATCTGCTTTTCCCCTTATATCTTCCCTATCTCTGTTCCAAATCCTTCCTATCTTCATCTGATCTTCTGACTCATGACTTCATCATAACCTCATCATTATTTCATCATCTTGATTGACATATGATTAAATGACCAATCTCTTCCTCACGATTCCATCGTGTTCCATGTCAGTAGTACTTAAGGACTGTCTTATTGCTTTTGTAAACCCCAAGCTAGAGCTACTTGGAATATCATCTTGTTCTCAGCATCCCACTCGAGTCATTCATCTCTCAAGTCCTTTTGATCCTCTGCCCTCTCGGGTGTCTACTTAGTTTCACAGTCTTCAAGTCTCGCCAGGTGTCATGCTTGCTAAACTAGTCCTTTGTCCTTTGTCCTTGCCCTCCTCTCCAAGTCTACATCTGAACCTATCCGGGTCAGCTGCAACACCATGCTTCTCTCTGCTGTGCCTCAGCACAGTGGTCTGCTTGTCGCAAACACTGTACTGGCAAATACCATCTACCCTGAAAGAAAACCCTTCCTTGGGCACTGTGATTCCTTTGACAGAAGGCCCGCTGGCTTTCGGGATAGGCATGTCCTGGAGATTCATGGTTACTTCCTGCATGCTGCAAAACTTGAGGAAAATTGTTTTTTCCTCACTATTGATATATCCCAAAGCAGTCTGAGACATCAGCCCTACCCCACACTGGCGGCAGATGAGAATCTTGAGGCCACTATGAACTATATTCTGAGGTGATCAAGAATAGAACTGCCTTCTAGATAGCTCCTCCCAGGAGCCAACTTAATGTAGGTACATATCATTTCTGAAATGCACACCATCAGCAATGAAGGTGTGATGTGAATGCACTTCATTGCCGTCTTCACCACTGGAACTTCAACGTCCACTGCCATGCTGTTGTTCTCCTCATCTTCCTGGCTAAGGCAAAGTGTAATAAATATGGGGATATTTGGATAAAGTACCAGGACATCTGCCTACAACTGTCCACAGCCCCAGTGGCAGTCAAGATATACTTCTTGGACATAGTTGGCCATGCCTTCAGGTCCAGTCAAAAGAAAATCAACAAAGTCCTGTGCAATCTTTTTCAATGACAGTTGAATCCTATACAAGATATAGGGCTGCAGCCTACAAGTACAGTCACTGAGTGCACGCTGTATAGTATGTTGATCAAAGCTTACTCACCATCCATGGATATGTTTGGTGACCAGGACATAGTTTCCCAGGTAAGGTCTATTCTTTAGTAACAAAAAAATAACCTGCTCATGTTCAGGGAAGAGGTAGGGCCCTATGGGTGCTGGAGGCACATGAGGCAAAGTATCAATAAGTTGGCAAAGAGGGACAACAAAGTAAGCTGCATATTTTGGGACAGCCAGGAGTCTTCTTGAATTAAGCTAAAGGCTAGCTATTAGTGTGTGTTTCTAATTGATAGTTTGCTGACTGAAGTGGTGCCACCAAATCAACACCTCTCTTTGTTACCTCCCCTTGCTCTGAACTGAGTCAACACTTTTGTCTGCACTTTCCATGGCCACTATTTGCTGCAAAACAATGCAGTAGAAAAGGCCACATCTATTAGCATGTCGTAAGATATGCCCTTAGGTTCTCCAGTGTTGATAGGCTGAATGACAGCAAGTTGTTCATTAGGATGTGGTACTGTGATAGGCTTCTCCTGAGCATGATGCATCTGTAGCTTGCAGGTAGGATGTCCCGCAATGTGTAGACTGACTGCTTTCAATGAGGGAAAGAAGCACAAACAGAAGTTGCAGTGATGCATGACAATATGCAATCATTGTAGGTGCTAAATCAGAAATGACCTAGAATTCAATTTTTCTTTCTTTCTTTGATGAGCTGTCTGCTTGGTCACCGTGGTCAGACAGACTTGGACAATAATCATAACCATGACAAAACTACTAATGACAGCTCTTTGAATAATGTGTGCCTGTCCTATTCCCCTATACACCTCATTCACCTTGAAAAATAAGCCAATAGCTCGGTCCCTACACTGCTCCTGTGTGTTCCAAAAGTGCTCCTTTATGTTTGGGGCTGCAGCTTTGACACTCTGAAAGCTATATGTGACCCAGCAAAGCAATCCACCTGGGAAATACTAGGTGAAGGATTGGCAGGTTTCATGAGGCTGGATGGCGACATTGCCATAGCAAATGGTGCCAGAGGAAATCAGCACAGTTGATCCAGAGGGAAACTGGATCACCATTCCCAGGTCAAACAGGATAAGATGCCCACCCAGGACAGGATTGTATGATCCACATGAGAATACTGCACACAAACTGTAAGAGGTGTTGGTGCTGTCCACATGCTTCAGTGTGACAATGCGAGGGCCACAATTGAAGGTGCATGTGGGAAGGTGCTGTTGCTGAACAGCTTCTCCAGGTCGGTATACTTTTCAAGGAAGGAGTTGATGTTGGAATCATAGTCAGTGCTGAGCTTTGGGGAATAGAAGGCAAAGTATTTCAACATGAAGAAAAGGGAAAAGGTTGCAAATGCAAGCTGGAACAATTACTTGCATAAGAAATTTCAGGGCCTAGTAAATAGCTCCGGGTGTTGTTTCTCCAATGGAACAAAAGAGTGACTATTGCAGATCCACATGAAATTCATCACCACCAGCATCATCAACTGTGACAGCACTACAATACAAATCTTGTCATTAGTTAGAAGACAGATGCGATTAGGCTGATGACAGCATCATAGAAAGTTATTTGATGAATGAAGGGGTTGCCTGAGCCAGCCTCAGAGTAGTGAATTGAATCATACCATTGACCAACATTGGTGTCACCACTTCAATGGCTTTCTTGAAGTGTTGAAACTTCAGACAAGTGAGCCATGTATATGACACATGCTCTGAGACTTTGCGAGCAGTAAGACACATATTTGCCCTTAGAACCACTTGTCTCACACGTGAGATGTCCAAGTAGAGGTACAGGCAGAAGAGTCACCCATATAGCTTTGGAACTGAAGCATAATCAGATAATTATGATTATAAGTGACTAATAGAATTACCAAGTATTCAAACTGATGTCCCTGTATTTCTTGGCCAGTTGGAAAGACCACATGTGCATTGGTGACAACAGTGCCATCCAGCCCATGTAGTGTACTCCCATGTTGGAATGTAGGGAGTGGCATGATGGGAATTGTGGAAGTATCTACAATCTTGACTACAGAAAAGACTGGGGAAACAGCCAGGTTATTGCCAGAGGTTGGCAGAGTAGATGGAAGGATGCTCCTAGTGCAATTCATGAGCATACCATCAAGTACTTCACCAACTGCATCTGGAAGTTTGTGGCCCTCTATAAGTTGGATCGGATACAAGTGTCCTATCTCCCCAACCCAGGGATCATGGGGGAAGAAGGCAATCCAGATATCATATATGCATCTTTTCATTGACATCCCCTTCCTTGCCATTACAGTCTTTAATTATCTCTGATAGCATGTGGTGGTTGATACATGAACTCCCATTATAATAAATAGGATTTTGCTCACCATGCATTTACTTCTCCACCAAGTTATGGATAAGATTGCTTTCTGTGACATTTTCTCTGAGTTTTTCGCCTTCTTTTTGAAGCTATTGCAGATGACAAATAACTCTTGTACCATGTGACAGCTCCTTCAGACAACTCCTGACTCTTGAGTTTGGCAAGCTGGAGAACAAGAGCATTGATCACAGTATCTCCATCCACATCACCAGATAAATCATACTGTGCCATAGTTGAGGAATCAACTTCTTGAGTAGCTGTCAATAGACCTGCTTGGAGCTTGACCTGAGCCTTGAGATCTTGAAGGCATGTTCTGAGGACACAATGAAGTTGAGAGAGAAGAATGAGAAGCTAATTCTTATTCCTCTCTAATAGACAGTTACAATACTATAAGCAGAAGTAATCTGAACAAGTCTCTGAGGAAGGTACCTCCATCCACACCACCAAACAGATCATATTATGCCATAGTTGAGGAACCAACTCCTTGAGTAGCTGTCAATGGACCTGCTTGCAGTTAGCAGATGGCACCAGCCCAGGAGCATCATCACAATCCATACTTTGCATGAGCACCTGGAACTACCAGTTGCCACCTCGAGCATGTTGCTAGAAATGAATTGTCAATCATAAAAAATAAGATGTGTGAAATGTACTTACCAGCTTTATTTGTTCAACAGATCAAGCCTGTTGATGAAAAGTTGAGAAATGCTCATGTTGTTATAGCATCTAGCCACAGTAATAATATTCATCAAACAAGCCATGCATAACAAAGGATGTACAGATGGTACCCATAGTAATCAGCCTGAGTACAAGTAGTCGTTGGTAAAGTCATAAGTAGGGTAGGTATTGTCCTGCCCCTCAGAGATGAAATCATTGAAGGCGAAGGGTTAAGTGGATGCCCTGTAGATTTTCAGTACATCACTCACTCAATTTGCTGAGACCATAAGTTTGGCCCATGGTGATGCAGCTTGCAGTGCTTGCAAACTGGCTTTCTTGTGAATTAATACATGTGGTTACTTTGGTGATTGCATAGTCTAACTAGTCATTGAAGAAATTTATTTTAGTTACTTCCACTAGAGATACTGATTCTGTACATCACTGTGATAGTGCATATAATTGAGAGGGTAATTTCCATCTATACTACATAATACCTGTCAATATAACAGCTCTTGAATTCCACTGTATGGCATTAAAGTAGCATTGACACTTTAGGGATTGTCAGTAATGAAAATCAATATTTTTTGTGTATATTGACATCCAAGGCATTCATATGGAAGTTTTGCAATCACTGTTCCTTTATCCCTTGTTTAAAGATGCTCATGAAAATTGAATTGATCTAGGACCTTAATCATACCTGGTCTTATTGCCAGATGATTGTCATCTATCATAACCCAGTGTAGCTGCTTGGATTCAGTTGTTAGCTTTATTCAGAGCTGTAGTTGCTTCTTTTCTGATAATGATATCCTGAAATGAATCAGAAATGGAACTATCTATCTCACTATTGTGTTTTGTTACTTATGCACAAGATGTTCTTGCCAAGGCTGTTGTCAACAGGTCAATTGGCTATTTTGTCCACACAATTATGCTGTACTCACTATCTTGGTCTTTGTAGCCTTGGTCCACTTTGCTTTTGCTTGCTTTCTTGCCTTGATTGACCATAAATCTCAATCAAATTTCTGCTTTGCATGCAACCATGGCTGATGCTTACCACATCCAATTCTTCAGCCTCTCATCCAATGCTGGAATTTTTGCCTTGGACTTTGCTTTGCTTGTACCTTTGTGTATCTTGGATTTTTCAAAATCTCAAAATCGAAAAGCCCAAACCAAGACTAAAAAACCAGTTAGGACAAGACCATCAATTACGGTCTTTTATTGGTTCTGAAACCTCAGACTTTTAAACACTATCAACCACTATCAACCACCAGGCTTTCCACTGGATTACTTTTTTTCAGAATGCTGCAGAAATTGTTTGCATTCACATTCATGGAACATGGTTGACAATCATCTCCAATTCCAGCCTACTTGACAATTTTATCAAAGAAAATGTCTGAAACTTGGTATATGGGCATTCTGTAGAGTTTAACAAGTATGGATTGGCAGGAGCTCAGAGCTTGGAACAAGGTAAGTGTGATATGCTTTGTCTGACCACAACCTCAAGGGCATGGGTTTATTTCTATTTCTGAGTGGAAAATATTGCACAATGTACAATAAAACTTAAATAATCACCAGTGATAGACGGGCCCTACTGAGGACCACATCTGACCTTTCTCCTGTTTGTAGGTGGTAGAAATGTGATGAATCCCAGAATCCTGCACTGAAAACATCAGGTGCATTTTCAAATCATGATTTAGCTGTAGCATTCTGCAATGCTCTGCACAACAAATTACAGTTCTCATAGTGCTACAACATGGTCCCCCTCTATGCAGTCTGGTCACAGTAGCCACACTACTGTGAACTAAATACTCTGTGAGACACTGTACAGATAAAGCCAATCTGTGTGCTAATGTATTTTCTGTAAAGTCTACATGGTCCATAGCACTGTAGGTACTGCACAATCCATTTACTCTATGACATCTGTAGAAAGTTTGCAGTCCATATACTCTTTTATGTTTGGAGATAGAAGAGGGCCAGAATAAAAGTTCGTTCAGGCCTTCCTATAAATTTAACGCTGACAATGCACCATTAGAACTTACTGCCGACAAACAGCCGTTGGTGATGCCATTCATGGATCACACTTGGCTGAAAACTACACATTCATGGTTTACACAGGTGACAGAATCCTTGTTTCAAAATCTACCAAAACAATGGAGTGCACAAACACCGCTACCGAGGTTAACTCATGCAAATATTTAAGTAGTCTGCTTTCTCTTGTCATAAACAATGTTGAATATCTCCATCAACAGGATTGAAAACCCTTTTGAACCTGAGTGAAATCCACATTTTATCCACCAGGCCACAGCATTAACAAACCTTACAGGTAAAGCAGTAAAACAACCCCAAAAACCGATCACTCTCGATGGACCAATAGAACAGGTACTAACATGTCTTTCTTCTCCAACCTCTTAACATGTTAATCTTCCCATACTAGCTTGGAAAAATGGGTGTTTGACAATATTCCCGACCCAGAGTCACAGTTCAAGAGCATGAAGGATGGCACCCAGATGGACAATGTCATTGTTCAAGGGCCCAATGTCTTCAAAGGCAATGAAATATTCATTCATCCAGCTGAGTATTACATTAAGCTACTTGATCAACAATGTGTTGAAGTAGAAATTCTTTTGAAATTGTACACAATACTTTCCTGCCCTCCATGTCTCGTCACTAATTTATCTGACATTGCTGACAGAGGTTCATATCTCCCGAGTATGAAAGAACTGAATGGTTCACACATCTACCAGCTAATCCTTAAAGATATGAAAGCAATGCCATATGCTGAATATGTCTTGACCGGCCTCAATGACCATGAAACCGACATTCAAACTGTCAGGAATGTGAAAAGAAAGGCAGTAGAAGATGCTAGGGGGCAGCAGGCATCCAAGTGCAACATAATAGACAATATGGACATTGATGATGATTTATTGTAGTACAGACAATGAACATGTATACAGACCAAATAATGGACTACTCATAGCTAAAATTCTTGAACACCAGAAAGAGTGGGGCATATGGCACTATAAGTTGGAAAAATATTCTGCTGAATTGGACTACCTAATATAGGGGGGAGTTGGAAACTGGCACCCAAAGACACTGCTTACAATTGGTTGTATGTGGAGTTGGAAGTAGTTCTTGAAATGAGTACTTTTTTCTATCCGTCAGCTCTATTTCACTACTTTAATGTGAATATACCAGGTATATTATGCAGCAAATTGCTTTAATTCATTGCTCGAAAAGCATATTATTTATCAAACAGCCATAGTTGCAACAGATGGCTCTAAGCCTAGTGTTGAAAACAAAAATCTTGGCACAACAAATGATGGTAGAGGAAGCTTGGTGTGGTTCAACCCAACAAGCATGATTCAATCTGCTGAGGTTTGGTCACCAAACTCTAAAGGCTGCTAAAATTGCAGGGGTAGATATAGAGACTGATTTCCAGATGGATGTAGACACTTACTTGAGTACTGAGGTTTCTCTATCTACATTCACTACAAACTAGCCTACTTAAAGAGATAGAAACCAGCCTCTGCAGTACCATAGCTTAGATCAATATATTGCACAGCCTCCAATAAACTATCTATACATAAGTGAGGTATCCTATCTACTGTTTTAACGCCCTCCAAACACAATGGTAATATTGGCTAAGCCCAGAAAAATCAGGGGAGCAAATGGCAGCATGTTCTTCTCCTCATCAAAAATGAAACATGTACCTAGTGGATGCCAAGAGACACACACTGGGAACCTTGGGAGCATTTTCCTGTGGGTATTAGAGCCATATAAATCCACTGGTAATATTTACCAACCCCCAAAAAATTGTCTTTATAGAGATTCAAGGTCAGCACGCAATGCCACCTTGTTTGATTTATATCTCAAGAATGTGACTGCAGATTTTCAAACTTGATAGCTCAAAATGATCATAGAAAGGGCCTCTATCGTATGGTAACATCATATGTTCAAATATTTGATTTTGATTTTGACACTGAATTCAAAAATGGGTCTATAGTTCATGATAAAAACATTGTTCTTCATATTACTTATTCTAGTAATTGATCTATAGATCTGAGATTCCAGTTGGCCCTGGATGTAAAATGTATTGCCATAGTACATTCTCACAAAGAATTTGTAATTTTATGTCATATCTTAGTAATAACTAGGACAGCATGTGAAAAGGTACATGCTTGTTTATAGGATTGTTGCCACTGGCATCATTCACACGCATGTGGAATTAATTATACTTTATTGGTATATCTTTGTTCATTCCAAACCATGTGGTGAAAAACACCATAGCCATGATATTCATGAGATGTTGTCCACATCTTCAACTTGGTGAGGTTGATAGCAGCTGTGGTGGAAATTAAATAGGGCCTTGGACATTTGCAAGAGGGGATGTGACAAGTCTTGAGGCCCCAAACCAGACATATTTCACAAAACGATCCACTACTTTCCTCAGCTCTGACAAAAGAACCCTTCAAATGCTACATCACAGATGTGGGCCCACACTCGCATGCCATGGAATCTGAATTTCAACTGGAAAATCATATTAATAACTTAAATGAGTACAATATTGGAAAAAATAAACAAACCACACTCAAGAGCCTATGCTCCATCAAATGCCAAGTGTGCAGATTGCACAGAATATTCATGGATAGTGGTCACCAGAACCTCCTTAAGGAATTTATTGTGAATAGATCCAGAGACTACTAAACCTTTCTCATGGATATGAGCACAGCAAACATCTGCAGCAGTTTGGAATAAAATAATCCAATGCTGGGCCTTGACTGAACACAAAAGATCCAAGAATGCAGCTGTGAACACAATTTGGCAATTAGTGAATTTAAGCATTTATCATAGTAGTCACAATAGACTTACAAGTATCACTACAAATGTGAGTAGATTGGACTTGAAAGTGTGAACCTGATCCTACTGGACCTGGCCCAGACGGCTCATGAGGAGCCTGGCCACTGACAGAAGGAGCACTATTAAATATGAGTAATCAACACTGTAGATCTTGAAAAATGTAAAGATCACTTACTAAAAACCTGAGTTCCAGTGATCAAAGAAGTTATTGGATAAAGACTGGTTAATATCATCCTCAAGAAGAGAACCAAGAGGTCTGACATTACCATAGTTGGTTGTAATTTGTAAGTGAAATGATGTAGGCAATAACTTGAAATTTTTTATCTAGTCTCAGCTGTGACATTGTCACACTGCTCCTCCATGCTCCCTAAACCCACTGGCACCATACCCTCACTTGCCAAGGACTGATTGTTAGGGCCACCCAATTAACTGCCTTAACTGAACACAAAGCTTTTCTTAACAAAGTTGAAAATCATAATGAAAATCATATAAGTATAATTTAAATTGAGATTAATAAAGCAGAATCTTACAAGGAAGTTCAAGAATTGATTTTGTAGTTTCTTTTGGTTGAGGCTTAGTAGGTTCATTCAAGGAATTGCCACTTCCACCTGTGCTTAGTGTGTAATTATAGTTATTAATGAAATGGAATAAATAATTACCAGAGTGATCTGTGCCTTGATTACCTGAGGTAACTAGTATAGCAGTTACATGACATTGCATGCCAAAATTACACCCTTCTGGTTGTCTTTCACATCCTTCAGAATCCATCTTGCCAAGTGCTTTACTACAACTTGCAAGTGCTTGAGCAGAGCCATGTGGTTGTTGTTTAATCTTCTGGTTGGATTGATGAATTGCAGGGATGCTGAGCCTAAAGGCAGCCATAAACAGGTGGAGAGTGAATCAATTGTTTTGAAAGATAATGTTGCTTGCTGGTGGGCATTGTGACCAGATATCTAGAGCTCTGTGGCAAGTTGTGTTAATGACATAGTTACTATATATTTCAATGTGAATTTTGACAGAATGTGGGATCCTGAAGGTCAGTGTAAAATATCTATAAGTAGGCATTCATTCTCAATGGCAAAGCTGGCATTTTGAGATAAATATGAGACAAAGAATAGTTAAAGAGATATCACCTCAACTAGGCAGCCAGGTGGGATCATTACTGATTTTACGCTGCTGGTTCAGTGCCTCATTGACCACCTGAACACAGTTTTATGATTAAGCTTCAGGCCATGTTCCATCAGGATCTGCTGTTACTAGCTGCTCAGAGGATGAGTACTAGGACCAGAGGAAACATTGCTTCCTATCCAACTCTGCAGAAATTAAAAAGGGGAAAGTTTCTGCAAACCACTTTTTGCTGTTGAAAGCCATCCCTCTCATCATCCGGCTAACAGACATCAAGAAGGGGACTTTCACAGTGACATATATGCCCAAGCAGGATGAAACTCAAGACCTATCTATCATGGAGCTATCTCAACCACCAGTGGAGGCCGGTCTATGTCTAGTTGCAGTGGGGGGCCAGCATAGATGCTGTTAGTCAGTCCACATGGCAAAAATTTCAGTAATATTCAGCAGAGTTCAAGGCATGTCTGGTCCAGTCATTTGACTGCAATCATTGCAATACTGTTTGGCTGCCTGTGCCTCCCAGTCATACTGGTGGCCATGGCTCACAGCCAGCATACCCACAGAAATCCTTCCAACTCCTCCTCCTATAAGGTTGTCTCCAGTTCCATGAGCAAAGTGTTGATCACCATGCAGCCACCATGCAGCCATCATAGACTGCAAGACTGTTTTGCTATTCTTTCTGAAAAATGGTGCTTTTGACCTTATTCTTTCCCTTGATTCCAGCAAGGTTATGGAACTGATCAATCTCCGTGGCCAGCATGAAAGCATGTTTTCCAAACTCAAACTGAGAATTGTCAAAAGGTTTCCGAGTCAGAGACTATATACTTCAATGGAATTCAAAATTAAAATGCAAAACCAAAATATAGGTTGACATATAGTATCAATTCATTCATTAGATGTGTATAAAGCTTCTACAAAAAGGCCTGGTAAGATATGGTGGTCAGGAAAAATTGTTACAAAGAAAGAGGGGGTAGGAGAGTCAACTTTGTTACAGGATCAAATACATTCTGGATCCTTGTGAAACCATTTCTAATTGATTTTTTGACCTTGAAAAACCCCATGCACACTGTCTTTAACTCCTTACAGTCCCCTTCCTGAATTGGTATACTAGTAAAGGTGAGGGGAGGGGGAGAGGACATTGATTTCCACCATCAAATAATTATCTAGTGCTTAGTAGGACATGATTAAGATATGTTTAGTATATGTATAATGGTATGCGACAATCAATTGAAGGTATCCAGATGCCATTCCAAATTGATATTTCCAGAAGAGGAGGTAGGAGGAGACTAATAGGCTTCCATGACTGAACCCAGGCAAAGACCTCCTTTAGCTTTGTATTCTCTGGATCAGTGGTTCTCATCCTTCTGATGATGTACCATAAGAAGGCCACCATGCCAGGAGCATTGTCAAACAGTGGCTCTATTGCTTGGCAGATTGTTTTTGTATCTGCTGCCAGGTGTATTTTGTTGTGGCTGGGAATAGCATTAATTTTGAAATAGTAAGAGAAGAATGACAATCACTTGAGTCTTCCATGTCTACTTTGAGATTAATTCTGGAGTCGGCTTCTAGCTTGATGATGCACAAGCTGTGGACCTTCTGTCTCTTTGCTTGCATCAACATCTTGGATGCCATGTTTCCTCCTAAGTACTATGGACAAACTTTGGGCTTGAGTCTTTTTCCACTGTTAGAGTGTCAGCATGATCAACCACACAACCACATAATCATGCAAATCTGTCATATACCTGATGCAATAGCCTTTAGTGACCATGGATCAGGGATCTTTGAACTATTGCCTTCTCCTAGCTTCTCATTGCTATCCTCAATAATTACCTAATAATATTAGCCAAGGCGATCTGCCAGAATGTTAATGTTTCATACCACCCACTGGCAGTGAGATCTAAATACTGGGTATCAATTGATCACTGCTCTGCTGCCGCACTGCCCCTTATGATCAACATTTCAAACTGGCAATGGCATTGTCAGGCATGAGCTACTTGTCTTGCCTGAAAAGTTGGCAGAGCATGCACTGGCAGTACTACTAGTAGAGCAGCTAGTAGACATGTGGATGACTTAAATGAGCCATCGCTTATGGGAGGGACTCAGAGTGCAAGACCCAACTTGAATGAACCAAAGTTACTAGGTCCTAGATCCAGCCACTTAGAATAATAGTAGTGACCATGACCTAGTAATGAATGAGCAGAACTGCAGGAGAAGAAAAGAGAAATGTTACCGCTGCACATAGTAGCTTTCAGTCATTTGAATCACAGACTCTATCCATAATAGCGAATGCAGGGACATGCCATGTATGCCAGGCCTCCAAGTCTCACTGTATCAAGAGCATGCGAGAGAGGTGCCAGCACATCCACACACTGCACAACCTAGGCTCCCAAGTCCCACTGTATCAAGGGCATGCAAGAGAGGTGCCAGCGCACCCACACACCACACACCCTAGGCCCCCAAATCCCACTGTATTGAGGAGAGAGATGGCAGGGGTAAGATACATACTATAAGAAATTTTTAGGATTGACGGAAGTCATTCTATACACTTTTTCATCTTACATGCTGCAGACATGTATGATGAAAAGGTGCTGGATGACTATATCTTGAATTAAGAACATCATGGCAAATGGGCCTACCAGGTGAGCAAGTTCATTAGGAAAACTTTTAGGTGCTGATATTCTTAGGTAAATATTATCATACAATCATCAGCCTGATAACAATATAGAAAGCCTTGTCATTCTCCAATCAGAATTAATGGACAATGTATTACAACACCTGGCAGATATTTTAAATTATTGTAGTCTATAGTCAATCTGATATTACTAGGCAATGGCTATACAATAAATATCAAATGATGACAAGTGATAATCATTATCATAGCATAAAACTTATATTTGATCAGGAACTATAATTCTTGATCAAACAGTAATCATAAAATATGATAATGAGCTTGAATGATTATTGACATCATTCTGTTTATGTTGATTATCTTTTGGTTATCATTCTAGTACTAACAAGGGGTATGAGAAAAAGCTTGTGTAAATTAGGCAATCTAATATAATAGAAAAGGATATCTGAGGGGGGAAAGGTAAATGGAAGTGGTAGCTGCAGTAGCAAACACAATTATGTTCTTATTCAAGTTTAGGTGTGCCTCATGTTAACAAGTTTAGTTTGGCTCTGTAGATGAAGTCTAAGAGTTAATTCCCTTGGAGTATGCCACAAACCACTACTACACTTGGAAGTTGGAGCAGGAGCTCTCTACATGAATTTCAATGGAGGAACAGTAAAGCTATGTGATGATAGGTTGGACACTACATAGGCTTATCTTAGTAACAACATATGGGTAATAGAGGTAAGAAACAAGACTCTGTCGAACCAATAAACAGGAAATTCCCTATCTATAGACTATACTCTATTATAATATAGATAAGGACAAAGCAATGTCAAACAAGATGCTTGAGAAGTCATTTGTTTTACTAGGTTTTGTTTTAGGTTTCTTTTAAGTATAAGGTAGCGCTCACGCAGTTCCATCCAACCCTTAGCAGTGTGACGGTGTGTGACGACAGCCATGCCGATTGTGCCGTTGCTGACACAGCAGACCAGAGTTTCACCCCACCTGTGAGAGTTGGAGGCCCATGTCGCTCTGCCGTAGCTCATTCTGAACTCCGTCAAAGTGCTCGTTTGAGGACTTGACACACAACAATCGTTGTATTTTGAATATCAATTCACAACCAATCATTCTGTAATATTGGCCAGCGCCAAAAATTAGATACATAGTCATTCTTGTTTTTCGCGCTGACAGTTTGTTTGATTGTGGTTACAATAAATAGATTTAGAATTAACATGCAATTGTCACGTT
>JBBPPE010000015.1:0-48569 GCA_038091835.1 Leccinum ochraceum
AGACTTTGTAGCGCTTTGCGCTACTTCTAACCATCACCATTGGATTCCCCATGGTCGATAACCCTATCAACATTTTCTCCTCGAGGTTCTAGACCTTTGTGGTCGCTCTACACACCTCTACCTTTTTTCTTCGAGTTGTGATGATTATTCCCACAGTTGTGGCTGATTGTGGCTGCTAGTTGTTTGCCAGTATTTACAGCCACTAGACTTAGCCTCGGAGTCCTCTGTTCTGTTTCCCTTGGTTACTCACAGTGGACTCCAGGTCAGTAGCTCATTGTTGTTCGCTCAATATCATTCTTGGTTACTCACAGTGGACTCCAGTGTGACCTACAAGTCCCCTTTAGTGGTTATCCCATCCCAACAACGCTTTCTGCGCTTATCATTTTGTTGTGGTAGATGAGGAACTGAGTATTGTTGACAAATACCTTTGGATGTGAAGAACAATAAGAGTTCTTGACTAAGATATTCCCCACCACGCTGAACAGACAGAGGTAACCAAAAGACCGGTCAAGGTTTCAGCATGAAAAACCAGGTCACAAAAGTGAGTCTCAGGCAGTATCACTCCTGCGATGAACAAAAGCAAGGAAGGCAAAAGCACTACAGTCATCAATAAAAGTGAGAATCCATTTGGCACGAGAGTGTGACTCAGTGGGAAGCTCAATGAGATGGGTATGAATTAAACCAAGGACTTGGGAAGAGTGTTTCTCAGAAGAACCAAGAGTACCAAGTTGACAGCCATGACAAGGGTGGGAAGAGGACGAAGGTGGTGTAATTTTAGGTACACCCTTCATAGATGTTAAAGCATGTCGAAGTACATTATCGGATCCATGTCCAAAACAATTATGCCAAAGTTCGAATGAAGAAGTATCCTGTAAGGTGTATTGGAGTAATTGTTTCAGACTTAAACCAATGTAGATTATCAACAGGTGATGAGGCAGAAGCCCGGAAAACAAGGTGACCTTGCTTGTCAAAGATCTGTTGTCCTACCAATCTCCGTTGTATAACCCTTTAAAGTGAATTGATTTCGAAATAATCGACAAAAAGCATCAGAAGAGTACCAAACACCTGTTAAGGTGATAGGTGTCTTTCGTTCGATAGCTGTCAGTAGAACAATACCAGGTCCAATCATTTTTATTGAGTTACCATCAGCTATATGAGCATATTTAGTATCTGAACCAAGAACAGTACAGTCTGATTCGTAAGGTGTGATATGATCGGAACAACCGGAATCGATCATCCAGTGTAATTTTCGAAACTCCGTACAACGGGAAGTCTTATTTGTTGAAGATCTGACAGTATAGGCTTCACGGCAGTAGTTGTCATTAGTGTAGTAGCTACAATTGTTATCTCTCCAGTCATCTATATTGTAATGTGAAAGTTGTGAAGCACTATCTCTGGGGGTTAAACCATGCTTCCAGTGTCATTACGATTCCTTCGAGTGTCACCATTTTAACATTCTATAACTGGCGTAACTTCATTCTTATTCCTTCGAGCAAGAATCTGGTATTAACCAATATTAATATCCATCTGTTGTCTCTCATAAGAATAAAAGGGGTAATTGAAAGTTCCAATTAGTGGAGACGAAAAGTGCACTGTTCAACAGATCGACCTTTAGTCAAGACGGGGCGAATAACCTATAGAAATCCTATGTGGATGTTCTATGTGCGTAGTACAGATAGAGAAACTATATGTAAAAGAGAATAGGAATGTCGAGATATTAAGAAGAGTTTACTACACATTAGATGAGTGAAGCGAACTGACAGGTCCTTATATACTAGAGTACCATAAGCGTAAATGAAAGGTCTAGATCATGTCTAGACTCGATAGTATTTGTAGTAGTAAGAATTACAAGGATAACTATTGTTTTAACAGCTCAGTGGGAGGTGTGGACGAGGACGGTTACACTTGGGTTGACGAGTTCTAAGCCTGTTAACGCAAAGCGAACATACTAACCCAACACAGCGTCTTTAGTCACGGCTCTTAACTGAGCAAGCAATTCCCTTAACTCTGGGATTCAAACAGAGCCTGAAGTGTAACCTAATGATGTAAACCGAAGTCCAGTGGACTATCGGACTAATCACTGGGAGGCTAACACCAACACTTGGAAAAAAGAAAGATGAAGTAGCGAAGGACTTTGGCTTAAGCTCAAGAGGTCAAAACCGGGTCTACCAGCTATGACCGACTTGAGTATTTAAACAATCCGACTAGTCTACTTACAGCCGGACGGACTACATGAGGCATTACCTACATACATTCTAGGTGACGGAATGTCTACATAATAATATAAGGGACTGGTTAGCAATATAATGATAGTGGTGACGATATAGTGATGTAATGTTCTAGGTGTCTCGCGAGGGCTGAGGCGTGAGTCACCTGACCTTAGTCCGGGACTGTAACTTACAACACTAGTTATATCAAGTCAGTGAGAGCATGGTTCATTCGCCATATTATGGTCCTAGATGCCACTTCTGGATCGCCTTGTGGAAATCAAATGCTGCGTCAATGAGACAGCCTGAAGTCCTTTTCAGACACGCGTGTCTCCAAGGTGGGAAGGCTGGGTGGATAACAAAATCGGCGAGATTCTATATGAGATGTGGGTGCAGGGCTTCAATGGAAGATTGTTGGAATGAGCATCAATGGAGCAAGTGTCGAAGGCACGGCCACACCTTCTGAGTCTCAGATGAGAATCTGCTCACACTTAAATTTCACATTGTTGAGAGAAATGGCAGCCAGAAATGTGTCAATAAGTGCATAAAACATAAACTTTGAGGAAACTAATGGCATAGTACATAGTACTATGTAGGTCCAAATCTATTACTAACGAGCAAAGCTTGATCAAGACAACATAGCCAAGTATTTGGAAGCAGGAAAAAAAGGGCTGTTTACTAGGCAAACTCTTTCGATACCTTTCAAAAGTGACACAATAAATCACTTCTATCAATATTACCCCATTCAACAACATCGCTCCACGATTGATCTCAAAACCTTCATTGACTCAGCGAATTCCTGCAAGCCCTGCATCATCCCAATAACATATTGAAGAGCACATGTGCAGTATTGAGTGATTGAAGTTGATTCTGCAGTCGTGTCCTCCACTAGCACAGCACAGGATGTGAATGACCTGAGTGTCACTACAACAATGAGATCGTTGATGGAGAGGCAGGCTTCGGACCAAGTAGCCTGACTTTGCATGCCAAATCAAGAGCAAGTATGACATGATGACATTATGTAGCTGCATAACAACTGGCCATACTGCATAGCCAATTAGTAAGTAATGAAGAGTATAATGATAAGCGCAGAAAGCGTTGTTGGGATGGGATAACCACTAAAGGGGACTTGTAGGTCACACTGGAGTCCACTGTGAGTAACCAAGAATGATATTGAGCGAACAACAATGAGCTACTGACCTGGAGTCCTTTGTCTTAATGATTGTAACTCATTCTGGCAAGATGCAGCTGAAACAGCATTACACATCTACAATAGAATGTCTGACAACCTATGAGATGACACAACTGGAAAACTCCTTTGGAAATTTTCTTAGGTACTAAACCTGATGTTTCTTACTTCCAAGTCTTTGGTTGTAAAACATATGTATTCATTTCAAAAGATTTGAGACAAAACAAACTCGCACCAAGAGCTGAAGAAATGATCTTCATAGGCTATGAATAAGAAGAACCTTTATATCTTCCACTGCCACTTTTGATGAAATAGTATTTCCTCATTGTTCAAAGACACTAAGACCGATAGATAAACTTTCAGCTATTCCAAACTCTTCTAAATATTGACAATACTTCCAGAAGAAGAAGCCGCTCTACCTGCACCTGGAACTGGAACAGAATTATCCTGATCAGATCATTACTTATCCAACCTTAATAGTTCCACCACAACTACATCTACTGAACCTGATAGGACCTCAGAATCCTAATATTCCAAATCACAATCACAACCACCTTCGAACACTTCTAGGACCTGAATGGAATCTTCAATCTACTAGTTGGGATTTGTCCAGACTTTGAGATGATTCTCCTTTACCTTCTCCTCCATATGAATCAAAAGAGACATCTGAGACATTACAATACATAGAGGACAAACTCGTACTGATCAAGAAGCTCATTTCAGAACCTCTCCTGCAGGATCCAGTACATCAACACAAAAGACGACTACTGGATCGATAATCAATCTGGTAATGAATTACCAGACATTGCTCGAGATCTACAAGATAGACTCGAAGATTTGAATGAAGAAGAAAGAAATCTTGATAATTACTATCAAAGACATCCTTCCTATGATCATCCTTGGTTAGCCCCCAAGTTGTAGAGGACCAAATGAAACTATTCCTGAATTCTGAGCTAAACCTCATCAACATAATCCTACTAAATGTTAGAGAGGAACCAAAAACTCGAACTCGAGTATCCACTCGCATACCCATTTGTTGTGTTGTATTCTACCAGATAACACTTATGGAGATAGAACTCCTCTAGAAATAGAATGAGATCAATTATGTAACTCAATACCTATGGATTATACTCCAAGTATTGTTCTTACACCCATACCGGAAGAACCAAATCCTAGTAATTTACAGGATATGAATATGGATGATCTTTATATCAATCATCCTACACAACCATTTAGCTCTAAATGGATTTGCTACTACATGTTCCCAGCAGCTGTTGCTATTGTAAAACTCTGGTTCATTACTGAGATGTAAAAAAGTTACCACTAAGTGAACAAAAAGAATGGCAACTCTCGATGGTTAAAATCTCTTTATGACCAAAATGTTTGGGAACTTGTAGATCTACCAGCAGGTAGAACACCCATCACAGGGAGATGAATTTATGTAACAAAGAGCGATGGTCGTGAAAAGGCTCGTTTTGTTGCTAAAAGCTTTACTCAAATCTATGGAATAGACTTTGAAGAAATCTTTTACCCCATCACTCATTTCGAGACAGTCCGACTTCTACTTGCATTAGCAGCATTATAGGATTGGGACATTAAAGCACTCAATGTCAAAACATTTCTCTTTGGAGAATTAGATTTGGAGAATTAGACGACAATGAGAAGCTTTACATGGTACAACCAGAAGGTTTTATCAAGAAAGGAAAAGAAAACAAAGTTTGTTGACTTCGTACAGCAATCTATGGCTTGAAACAAGCTGTCATTAAATGGAACAAAGCTTTACACAAATCCCTAACTCAAATGGGATTTATATACTGTCTTTGATCCTGGTGTTTACATCAAATACATAGAAAAAGACAAGATAGTGTTAGTTGTATATGTAGACAATGCACTATTCATGGGAAGTAACACTAAACTAATCCTCGTGCATATTGAAGTGTTCACTACACAATATGGAAATCTCATGTATTAGGAGATGCTAAAGAATATCTTGGCATGACAATTACTAATGAACTCTAAGATTAGACCAAATTGCCTATGCTGATAAAGTTGTCAAATGATTTCAGCTAGAGAATGCAAAACCCGCTAGAATTCCTCTTCCTTCTGGTTATGTAACATACCAAGTCCTAATGAAGGTTATATGGACCAATTTATCCTGATTTTCCCACATTTTTAGGATTTTATTTCAGATAGTTATGATAATTTCTCAAAATACCTTCTCTGAAATGACATATCACTCAAGATTGGCCATATCTTGGCCGCATATGGGTGGATTTACATATTTCTTGGCAGATATTAAAGTCACGTGACTCAGCTACCTTCGGTACAGCCATCCAATAGATTTTCTCAGTAGATATACTCGAGAATGACATATAACAGTAAATCAATCATATCTCGATGACCCCTGAACCAATTTGGATGGAAAAAATATGGGCCGGAGGCCAAAAATTGGTAATATTCCGTAACCGGACCAGCAAAAGACTAACAAAGACTGAAAAATCAGTTTTTTGTGGTCTTGGTTCGGTTGTTCCATATTAGGAAATTACCAAGACCGGTCTTGGTCTTGGTCTTGCCCAAATAAGGCAAAATACCAGACTGGACTGGACCTTAAAACACTATCCACAACCAGTCAAAGATCACAACTGTTTAAGAGGATAGAAATCACCACACCATGACTCACCTAAGTGTCTCTATTAGAGATCTCTGAGGCTTGTAAACAGACCATCCCAATATGCTCTCAACAAACTCTCCTCCTTCAAATTCATAGAGTTATGGTACTTCTCACCCGAAGGTTGCAACGACATGGCCAAGCATTTAAATCTTCCACGGATGACTTCCTCACCCTCAGACCAGTGGCTTCAGTCACTCACGCCTTGTCCGGGACTAGTGTTTTAAGGTCAGGTCCTAAGATCAATAAAAGACTGATTTTTAACCGTCCGGCAGATTCCGCTTCCGTCTGGGGCCGGTGAGCGCTATGTGCTTCCGCCCACCACCTCTTACCTATCCCTTCCATATCACACTCCCTTAGTTTGTCCTATTATTGCCATGTACTTATTTACAAGCAATACATCTACCCCCTTTCCCATAACAGCTAGCTGTTGCAATGAACCAAAGAGGCTGTCCCTTGTTGGAACAAATGACACAACAAGGGACAAGTGCAATGGGCTGGTGTCCAATGCAGCCCTAAATGGTTGGCAGAGATTGAACATTGGAGGTGTAGACTTCTTTGACGAGCGCAACTTCAATGGTATATGACAATATCAATGTCACTGGCAGCCACAATGATAAAATGTGTCAAAATGTTGTGCTCTTTGGGGGTGACAGCAGACACAGCCTGTGGGAATAGCCATGGTTCAACAAGAAGGGACTGATCTGAGTGCAGTATGATGAGCAACCCTTGGCAGGCGCTGGTTAAAAGTTATATACATGGACGAAGTGTTACGTGTCTTCTTACATAATATGATAATGTGTATCTTTTCTTGAAATTAAAGTGCACAACAATGGCACAATATCACACGCAAAGCTTAATAATGTAGTGTTCATGTCACAGAAGTGATGGTGGAAAGGCCTTCCGAAACCTTGTTCATATCAACCCGGACACAAAAGATCAGAGAGAATCATGAATTGTCTGGAAATATCTTTCATAACAAAGTCCATCTTTATCCACAAGGTGTTTGCAAGGGATGGGTTGGTTACAGTATTGACTATGACATAGTCCCAGACAACCTGTTGTTGAAGCTCGGAAAACAACATGGTACCAAGGAAATCTAAAATCTTGTTATCCACAGTGTTGCTTAGCAGCTGCATCTGGTAATGAAAATCCAACCTCCAAGCATAGAAAGAGGACCTCGAAGGGCAAGAGCCCATTCAGTATAGTTCGAAGTGCCAATGAGAACAGAACCGGAACATGAGAGATATGGTCTTTGGTTACAATAACTAGGAGTTGTGAAAGCGGCCATAGTGAATCTAAATAGTAAAAACTTTGGATCTGTTCAAAGGAATCAGTACTTGGAAACGGGCATAGGAAGAACAAATGGAATAAATCCTCATGCTCCGTTATAGAAACGATATCCCATACTGCCTCAGTTTTGAGTCTGGCAAGTTTTTGTGGGCGAGAGGTGAAATAACTTATTTATGATCTACTTATTTACTTAGTTGTCTCCAGGGTTACAAGCATTTTTTCTATTGAAAGATTGATGCAATATCAACCAGGATCCTATAGTAGCTCAGTGCATATCTCCAATATATCATTTGCTGTACCTTACTAAGTGTATGTATTTTTAGGCTTACAATTAGGTGATTGTTCTTTATAATGTCGTTATTCAGGCGGTTAATTTACATACAATTGATAGTGTAGTATTTTACCATCAATTTACCTCCACCATTTTAACATCTCCACACATTACCACAATCCTCATGGGTAATGCTTATAGTCACGACAGAAACTCAGTGCAAAACCATCTATTTGTTTCTGATTCCCCTGACCTACTTGACCTTTTACACAGTATCCAGCTATCTGGATGCAAGCAACTTGTGTATGCTATGGTACCAGCTGAGGAATCATCAAATCTTGCGTCGACTGTCCCAGTTCTCTCATCCCCAGTCGCCTGGAGGCTCTCCTCTCCACCAGCACTCCCCCTCTTTTGGACTCCCTCTTTTGGTTTACAGACCCTTTTTGTAAGGACTAAATGTTCCCTCAATACTCCCTCCCCCTTGTATAGCTATTTTGTACACTTTGAATACAAGTTCATCACCAAAGACCTCAATCAAGTTCTCTTATATTACTCTGCATTCAAAATGTCTTGTACAGGAACATTTACCTCCCTTTTCGAGACAAAGTGAAGATCCTGAGCTCAGTTAATATGACATCCATCTTATGTACTGAGTACTAAGTACTAAGCAACCAGCCAACAATAATAATGTTCAACTTGGAGTGTCATTACCACCTCAAGGAGATCATTGCCACAAGCCCACAGTTGACCTCGTATTCCTATTCTCAATTCACAAGTCCCCAAAGTGGAAATATCCGGACATTGACAACCCCTCCACACAACAGCTATACGCGCAACCCCTCCGAGAATTGGTTAAGATGACTTCAATCCTACAGTCGAAGAAAATGGGATGGGACCGTCACTTATGGGGGAATCATCTGGGTATCCGTTGCACGGATAGTACTGGAAGTTTATATGCATTCTCCGATGGATGGGAAACTTGTAGTCAACATTGACCATCAAAGCAAGTATTTGGCATGCACGGTATGTCAATAATTAAAGCAAGCCTTGACGGTGCCTTGGAAAAGCTTCCTCCACTTCATCAAAACAGTAATCCTGGAGTGTGTGCATGAGTGGTATGTAAAGTGGTACAAGAAAGCCCAAGTAACAGCTCATAGAAGCCATCTAGAAACAGGTGAATTGGACGTTCATAGTTAACATTTTCTGTCAGCACACATTTTCATCTTTGAACCAAACACCATGAATACCAACCTTACAGTCACCCTTCGCTCCCACATCCTGATCTTCTTCAGTCTCTTCTCATTACCCTCAATTCTGCGCTGTTCTACTTCCTCTGAATCCTCGGGGTTTCCTGGGTGGTGCTGATGAGGTTTGGGTACATGTCCATCCCTTTTCTCTTCGCAGGGATCATCTGCATAGGATCTGTGGAGCTCGTTATTGATGGCCTATATATAGTGTGAGCCGGTATAAGTTAGTGAAAAACACAGTCACTGATTTAGGGTGTGGATCATCTCTCACTGTCTCATATCCACTTTCATATTCCCTCATCTCGTTCGAGTTCATCTCTGGGAAGACTGAGAAGGGTATTATAGATCTCTATATTGATGGCTAGGTACCTTGCTACGGAACACAGCTAGGGCATTGTGATGACTTCCATCATAGGGGTCAAGTTGGGAAAGATGAAGTTTGATGGGCTTGGACATGGTAGGAGGTGGTTGAGGTAACGGAGGAGGAGAGGAGAAGATGTTTCCACTAGAGATGTTGGGAGACAGGGAGGGAGAAGTGAGTGGTTGAGGAAGAACCAGGCTCGAAGAGAGCTAGTAAAGTGGTTATCAATGGTTACAGTTCAGTTAAGCTAAGGTTAAGACAAGTTATGCCACTGGACCTTCAAACACTACTCTATGTTGGCTCTTGTTCCTTTGTACTTGCATGTCCATTGGTAATGTCATACCTGAAAGATGTTGACCATGAGTCACAGTCACTATGAGTTCCAGAACACTGAGTTGACATCTTCATAACCATGTCCGACTTATCACAGCATAGTTGTTTCAGTCTCTAATGCCCTCAATTTGAGCCTCTTGGTGCAGACAAATCACCAAAAGTAATAGACTCTGTGCCACTTTGTGCTAGCTAGCCCCACCAGTGATGACATCTGTTCCAAACATGCACAAGGGCAGCCAAAGCTTCGCCCCAGAACAAAGAGGCCAGACTCATGCAACATGCTAGTGATATGCTCAGAGAGCAGTCTGTTTGTGCATTCAGCGACCCCATTCTGCTGAGGACAAGCTCGAGCAGTGTGTTGGTGCATAATACCACACTGAGTGGTGAAATCCGCAATCTCATGTCATCGTGCAGTACCTTCAGCTTGCGCTTTGACTGGGTCTCGGCGAACGCCTTAAACATCTTAAATGCATCGAAGACTGCACTTGATAGGAACCACAAAGCGATATCTCGTAGTCGTTGATGAAGGTGACCCAGTAGTGATAGCCAGACACAGAAGGATGTGATACCTGGTGGACATTGGTGTGAACAAGTTCCAGAGGACAAGAGGTACAAGTCTGTGAAGGTGGGAAGGGAATAGCGTGCATCTTGCCTGCTAAACATGGTTTACTGACAGGATCAGGCACTGATTTGACATCTAACTGCAAGCCAGTGACCAACTGAAACAATGAAGGTGTGGTAGACAGTTGGTGTGAGCAAGTCATGATGACCAACAAGGATGAGACAGATATGAGGTGGAGCAGACTGGTTTGTTGGCAAGGTCACAATGACCATGGAGACTCAAATGACAAGTTTATGTGAGTATGATCAGATGACTGTCATGAGAGACAAAAGATAATACTTTCAGAGGCCCAAAGGCAGATATAAAGAGGCCTGGCTTTAGCCGAAGCATTTATTGATCAAGTCAAGAAGACAAACTGAATTGAGTAACTATCCAAGAGACAAAGGATGATAAGGAATAATAACATGTAGTTATGGAAGAGTAAAGTAAGTAGAAATGTCATAAAAAAAACATATCAACTTGGTCAAAGGAAACAACAGCCAGAAAATAGAATAGCAATCCATGGTCTTTGTAATATTTCTCCAAGAGGTAGAAATTGATGGAGACTTCATAATGATATAAGTACCAATACAGTGGCTGTCTAATTTTGATATCAACCATAGTGCACTGCAGTAGTGAAAACACAAGTGATGAAGTCAAGGAGCTACACGAGGGTTTGGCAACATTTTTATTTTGACATTAATTCATATTTTTACAGGTAAGTACATAAATATTAATGGTAAGACCCACATGGCAAGCCAAGGACCCCAATTACCACAGAACTCCTGAGTGGGTGAGGAGAATTTGAATCTCCACTAAATGGCCACTCCCAAAATATACTAGAATCTCAGATCCAGTCATTCAGCTATTAAGCTGAGAGGTGTCTCCAGAATGTTAGCAATTGCTTGCAATACCAAGTTGTAATTGTCAGTCCAGAGTGGGAGCAACACATTTTTTTTACAGATGCTTTGAGTGAGTGGCCTTATTAAATAATTAAATAGTTCAGCTACATGATCAGACAATTCCTTTATGCTAGCTGTTCAGCCCAATCTGATCCACTCTTCACAAACCATTGTAACCCAATGATTGACCTTCCCCTGTCCATCTCACATAACAATAATATGACTGCACCTAAACAGGCTGCATAGCCACCTAGGCCTGTCAATGTTCACTGTGGATGGCACTGTGACCATATCTATAGCCTACTTTATGCAGTTAAGTGTATCATGTTTGTCTATAGTAGATCCACATTGCCAGTGGGCAATTCAACAGACATTGTATTTAGAAGAGACTCTAGCCTGTACAGTTGCCAGCAAGTCAAAAGGCAGCACATCTGGTTAAGGCTGTTGGACAAGCTCAGCAAGTAGATGAGTTGAGAAGAAAAAAAGTCACAGCTTGACTGATTGTATTTGTACTTAGCCCTGTTAAAAGTCTTTGAAATTATATTGCAACTACTCTGAGTCAGTTGTCAGAGTATAAGTAGCCTGGGCCATAGCATGAACAGAGTTTTAAATAAATTCATCTTTTCCTCAACCACACTACAATTATATGTTTCAGTTTACTCATTATTCATGATGACACTATTATGCAAAATGGAAGCTAATAATATGTTTTTAGAGGAGATTCCCAAGGCACTTATTGACCTATTGGCAAGCATTATGTAAACAGGTACCAAACCTGTATGAATACCAGTATTGTGTGGAATTCTCATGTGGGACTCTCATCCCAGTGAAAATTGGACATCCGCAAATCGATGGAAGTGTAGGATAATTGATTGGGAGCATATGGTAATCTACCTGACTGCTTGGAAATAAACAGAATACGTTTCCAGTACATTACCATAGCTAGACAAGCAACTTCTCATGTCCCAACATCCACAACCAATCTCCTGAACGAGGTTCATCATGCTAGCTGTTCAATCATGGGGAGAACACCAATGTGTCATTCTTTCTTGATGTCGCACGGTAGAGCCAGACGAGGAACTCTATATACTCTGTGGTCTGATGCATAGTCGCTCAAATCTGAAGGATATACTACATGCCAATCACTTCCTGGAACATATTATCTCTTCTAATAATCAAGACAACATATTTAGACTTGTGTTTACAATTGGAGAAACAGACTTGAAAGTGTGAAATACCGTGATAGATGATACTGTACCAACATCCTTCCTCCGATCCTTGAAGTCTTTCATTACAATAATCAGCTGGACAGAAAGTTAGTTTGAGACCAGAATGAATAGGAACCTGCCACAAATACCCAGCCACAAATAGTGGCTTCAGTGTGAAGACTAACCTCAGAGATGGAAAAGCCTGTAGAGTTAGGACGTGGTAACAAGCAAGATACTTACTTCTTGGCATTTTCACCAGGACTTTGCAAGTAGTGCATCCTAATCAATGGTGAGGACATGATCAACAGGAATGTTCTAACTGTATTGTGGCATCTATAGAAGAGTAGGCAACAGTCAAACAGAAAGGTTGAAGACAACATACAATGAAAATCATGGTATTCCCATCAAGATCATCAGGAAAAATTTCCCCTGGATAATTCCAGAAAATATCATATATGTTCAGTAAATGTCTGAATGTCCATGTTCTTCATGTTTTTTATATATATTTTTCCAGCTAATGAGTTCAAGTCATCTGTTCCTTTGAGTACAGCTGGTCAATATGATTTCCAATTGAAATGTAATTACAATGTATACTCATTGTTACGATTGTCTCCAAGGGTCTCTATGTACGTGGTTCCCCCTTCCCTGTCCAAGTCTTCACTGATCACAAGAACCTTACCTTCTTCCGCAGTCCCCAACATCTAAACCGTCGCCAAGCCCGCTGGCTTCTTGACCTTGCCGACTTTGACCTTAAGATCACCTACGTCCCTGGGACTCACCTTGCTGGTCCCGACGCCCTCTCTCGTCGCCCTGATAAGGTCTCCCTCGATGCGGATAATGAGAACGTCACCCTTCTCCCCCCCTCACTCTTTGTACATGTCATCGATGCCACCCTTCGTGACATTATCTCTTCCGCCTCCGGCGATGATACTCTCGTCCGCAATGCCCTCCAAGCTCTCGAAGGTACCATTCCCCCAGCTTTCCGCTCTCGCCTCTTCGATTGGCAAGTCGACGGCGGAATCCTTACTTATCAAAACCGTGTCTACATCCCTGATTCCGACACCCTGCGTCGCGACATTGTTGCTCACTCTCATGATCACCCCTCTGCCGGCCACCCTGGTTATCTTAAAACTCGCCAACTCGTCGCAGCGGAATACTGGTGGCCGGGTCTCGCCCAATTCGTCCGAAAATACGTCGAGGGCTGCTCCTTATGCCAGCAATGCAAGGCAAACACACATCCCACCGTTCCCCCTCTCACCCCGATCAAGTCGACTTCCTCCCGCCCCTTTCAACAGATCTCTTGCGATCTTATCACGGATCTCCCCTCCTCCTCCGGGTTTGATTCCTTACTGGTCGTGGTCGACCACGGGCTTACGAAGGGGGTGATTCTCTGTCCTACCAAGAAAACCATCACCGCTGAAGGGATAGCAACCCTTTTCTTTCACAAAGTATACAAACGCTTTGGACTCTACGACAAAATCATCTCCGATCGTGGTCCACAATTCGCCTCTTCCTTTGCCAGAGAACTCGGAAAGGTCCTCGGATATAACCTCTCCCTCTCCACCGCTTATCACCCTCAAACAGACGGAGAAACTGAACGTGTCAACCAAGAGGTCGAGACCTACCTTCGGATTCTCTGTGGAGACAACTCCACCACATGGGCTGATCTGATCACTCAAGCGGAGTTCGCCCACAATCATCGCCCCCATTCTGTGACCGGAAAATCCCCCTTCTTCCTCATGATGGGTTTCGAACCCCGTCCCCTTCCCACCGTTATCGCTGATTCCAATCTCCCTGCCATCGAATCCCGACTTAAAACCCTCTTGGCAGCTCGAGACGAAGCCCTCGCAGCACATGAGCTGGCTCGACAAGTTATGTCCGCTAGGAACGGCAGAGGATTCACCCCGTTTTCGAAAGGAGACAAAGTGTGGCTCGAAGCCAAAAACCTCAAATGAAACCTCACCTCTCGAAAGTTCGCTCCGAAATGAGAAGGGCCTTTTACCATCACCCAGGTCCTATCTCCCATCACTTATCAACTGCACCTCCCTAAAACGTGGAGCATCCACAATGTGTTTCACGCCTCTCTCCGAGTCTTATCGCCCTATCGCGAAAACCCCGTACACGGCCCGAACTTTCCTGCTCCACCACCCGACCTTATCGAGGGTGAAGAGGAGTTCGAAATACTGCGCATCATATGTCACAGAGGTCCCCTCAGAAACCGCATGTATCTGATCCGATGGAAAGGATACACAGCCAAAGAAGATACCTGGATACCAGAACGAGAATTAAAACACGCAAAAACAATCCTTTTAGCATATAAGAAACTCCATCCCACCGCTTTTCCTTCCTAACTCTCATCATCTTAGAAACCCAATACCGTCTTTCCATAACAGAAATGTCTAGCTATGTCCCTTCCGACTCGATTTCTTCCGTTAAGATATTCCCTCATGTCCCACACTATAACCAACATCTTTCAGGCTCAGCACCACAGACAATTGGAATGTGGCCTGCTGAGTTATACCAAGGAGGCTCAAGCTCAGAGTGGCCCAGCTGGGCTAGTCTCTATCTTGACAACCTGGTTATCTTGTTATTTAACTTCACCTGTTTTTTTGTCTTCATGATACAGACTTTTGTGTATATATATGTCCATGAAGGGATAAATTGTGCACTGAAGATGTAATTTCCCAACTAGTGGTAATATAGAACAGTCTCTACCATCCCTCATCTTTGTCTCACTCACCATCTACATTTTTGATATAGTACTAAACTATATATAGTGCTCAGCTAATATGGTCTTTGGATGGATTAGCTGGTTTAGTGCCTAGCATAATGTATAGATCCTATTAAGGATTGGTATTGAAATCTTTGCTTATAATCTTTCTGTTGTTTATGAGGGCTTGGTATAAAACAAGAAGGAAGTGGTGCTCTAGCAGATTTTGCATTTTCAAATTGTCTGACAACCTTATCAGCATAGGCAATTTGGTCTCAATCTTGTAGTGTTTTTAGAATAGTCTGCAGTCATTGTTTATGAAATGATCTCCTTCTGACTGCTTTTTGGTCAATACAACTATACAGGTGGCACTGTTTGCTTGAAAATGCATGGAACATCTTGTTTCATTTATTATCCTGAGTTTTATGACTTCAGCTGATCTATTGAGCTCTCTGAGACATAGATCTCAAATTACCATTTTCGAGATTTTCAGTACTATGGGGATAGAAAATAATATATTGCACATATGGTCAGGGCAACTGGATGGAACTATGGTTTACATGTAGGTACAATCCTCCCATCAGTTTGAAGACATTCCAACTGAAATTGAAGTCAGGAGTCAAACATGCTTTGTCAAGGCATGAGAAATAAATCTAAAACATTGGAGAGTTTAGAAAACATGTCATTGTGAGCTCCACAATGCATATCAAAGTATTCTAAGTGGCAGAATATGCTTCTGTAATAATATATCATAATAGTTTGGCATCTTGTCTGTATCTCCAATGACTAACCCTTGTGCTGTTTTTCTCCTACACAATTCACCATTCACAAGGAAACTATTCACATAATGTGCAGTAGCATACATTTTTGCAATTGTACAGATAATAAATTTGACAAGCTGTTTAAATCCGGAAACAATTTAAGTTATCTGCTGGAGAGGTTCAATGATGAATGAATTACTTACCAAATCTTTGAAAGTATTCTCAAAGTTTGTTATGTTAGAAATTTCATCCACAGGCCCTCAGATGGCCATTACTGATGATGATAGAGGCTGTTAATAGAGGTTCATTGGAGCTTGTAGCATTCCACCTGTGTATGCACTACACAATCCATAATTATGATCTGCAAGAGATTTGGCATTGGATGATGTGTGTGAGCCATGTGGAAGACAATATGCCAGTTATGGAATTACATACAGTCCTTTTCTGAACCAAGTTTATTGCTTAGAGTGGATAGGAGGATATATTACAAAACTCTACACCCACTTGAACCTCTTGATTTGAATTCCTAAGTGGCTGTACGTGTGATGACACACAATTCAAATAGATACTATTGGGGTTCAAGTAGATCTCTGATAATATAATAAAATCATAACTACAGTTAATTGTCAGGCTGGGGCCTGCCGCATGGCCGAATGAATGTGCAAGATGGGTCAAGACTAAATGGCCTTGTGCTATTCTTAAAGCAGATCTCCGAAGCTCCACTACAAATAGAATAAATGTCTATCACAGTGAGCACCGGCAGGCACCTTTCTACTATCATCATACTCAGGCTGAACGACAATGTCGGACAGCCCTACGTCAACATTGATTCTCCTCAAATGGAGCCTGACATTTAGCACGATTCATGAAGACTACCAGTGTCTTCAGAGCTCAACCTCCACAACTGATAACATTCAATCTGCTCTTTTTACAGACTTGGAACCATCAGATTCAGCTCAAGTTGACATTGGTGACATTGATGTTGACATGGACGTGGGTGCCGCCGTGCCATTCCCCTTATCTGACACTGAGCTGTCAAATATCCTCAATTTGGAGGGCATCGAGTGGGCTGTCGGGTTCACCAATATTGGTCACCCGACTTCATCCACTCACCCAATCATTAACACAAATGACAGCTCTGAGCC
Organism: Leccinum ochraceum; assembly: GCA_038091835.1. Taxonomy (NCBI): domain Eukaryota; kingdom Fungi; phylum Basidiomycota; class Agaricomycetes; order Boletales; family Boletaceae; genus Leccinum; species Leccinum ochraceum. The sequence continues at coordinate 16,897 of JBBPPE010000015.1, forward strand.
TCCCTCAGGCTCCGTAGACAGTGACCAAATCTTCAGGTCCAGGTTCCCTGCTGGCAAGTTACATCTATTTCAAACTCCATGACACTGGAATCCCCTTCTGGGCAGCAGTGGCCGTCGACATTCAACACTGTACCTGGGCTGAACTGTCACAGGTACTCTGTGGCTGTCAGCCTATGAAGACTCTGTTTTAAAAGGTACTATCTGATGCCATTGTAAGACAAACAGTGTTTTCTCCAACCTGGTGGGCCATTAAGTACTAAGCTTTGTCAGCAGGTTTGCCCGGTCTTAAAATTGACATCAATCAACTTTTTCCAGTCAAAGTTACCCTTGATGTCCCATTGTTGGTGAATACAAAAACTGTGTCAACTCCTTGACGATCATTCCACCAGATGCGGACTGCTTCATGAACAACCATCCTCCAACTTGGATGTTTTAACTTTGCTGGCCTCATCAGCTCTGGCACCGGGCCCGCAGTTTGTATGGTTTAAAAATTCAGTCCTCAAAGATGCCATCCATCGTGCTCTATATGACTCTATGTACCCAGGGTGGTTTGAGTTCTTGGAGGACATAAAGATGGTTGACGGCAGTTGCTTCTGGGCACCCCTGTCTGATGCTTCACCTAAGCAAGCAGGATAGGTTCTGGGTTGGGTAAGTCATACTTTCAAAACATCTCATCTGATTGCATCAATCAAGCAATGTACTAGATCAAAGAACTTCTCCATTTCCACATCTTGCAAGGAAACAAGGCTCGCAAGCCTCTGACTGCATATGTGAAACCACCGGACAACCTTACTGCTCACAATTCCATCATCAAAAAGGTCAATTGACATGCAAGGTTCCTTGGTACTGGGGAAATCCTTGAAGAGGACGATCCATATGCTGCATTACTTGCAGAGGGGTTGGAAGCACGCATCGCCTGCAAACGCGTACTCGGAATTCATCAAGCGCCTGGCCTATCTCTCTTATCATGTTAGTGTTGCTCAGTATTGTGGATGACTTTCTGTTCTATATCTTTTATACTTGTTTTCTGAATAGTACTGTTGCATGGCGATGATCCGTGACCGAGGGCCTTCCTTCACACGACTCCATGGGACTAGTGTTTAAAGGTCCGGTCTGGTCCGGTCTTTTGCCTTTTTTGGAAAAGACCGGACCACAACCGGTCCTGGGAATTTCCTGATATGGAAAAAACCAGACTGAGACCGAAAAAGACCAGTTCTCGGTCTTTTTTGGTTTGGTCCAGTCTGGTCCTTTGGTTTTTTTGCAGGACTGACATACTGAAAACTACTAGACACTCAGGCCTTGCGGCCCATATTTTTTCATGTACTTCGGTTCACACGCAGTTGAGATATGACCATTTTAAGATTACATGTTATTTTGGGTAAGATTGACATTGAAAACACATATCAGGAGATAGAATGGCGTAGGATCGGCCCTTAGCGGTGGCTGTACGGGTAGTGGCATGCGTTGTCGCCATGTCCTCCCAAGGTGAGAGTATGCTAGATGTGAGATGTATGAGTACACACTGAAGGGTATAAATAAACAGGAAAAAAAAATAGCCATTAGGAAGACAAAGTGGCGATCTGGCCCATCTGGGCGCCAACAATACAAAGGGATAAGCAAGACTGACCGTATGACCAAAACTTGTGATTGGCGAGGTAATAACCCACATCCTGGGTATACCCACCACTGTGTTAATTTTTTTGTTGCTGTTACGCTCCTGAAAATTTATGCCTTAAAAGCCCATTCACCACCTAGCTTCCTCTGACCAGCCCCCCCATGATGCATGATACCAAAGCACCCTCATCGAGCCACACATTGGCACGTGGGGCTGCTAGGCAAAGCTCAGAAGGCCGGCAAGTCACACGCCCCAGCGAGCCAGACATTGGCACATGGGTGGCGCATTTCAGCCAACCCTTGAGGTGTTTGTGAACAAAAGCACCCCCAACCACCTAACCAATGATTGACACGAACCTCGCCATACGGGCCTGGGGGTGCTGCCAGCTCATGACGCCGTACCAGAACAATCTGTGCTGTCTCGTCCTATGTAATGCATTGTGGAGCTTGGCCACTCCCTGCAGCCATATGGAGCCTCTGACCATCATTTCCACCACTCTTGAGTCCTCCTAACTTGGTCCTTTGTTGCTCTGACTTGGTCCGGTCTAGTCCAACCCTTTTTCCCATGGTCTGAGTCCATTCCGAGCTCATTCTGAGTCTGAGTCTGCTTTCCCATGCTCCCGACATGCTCAGAGGGCTTTATTTCCAGTATATCTGTGTTCCCTTTTGCTTTTAGCCTTATTTACAGTTCATTTATGCTTCTTTTGTAGTTTTTTACCTGTCCTGAGTGTCCTGTAGAGTATAAAAACCATGTAGCTCATTACTGAGCAGTATCTACATCTTTACCACGCATTTTACCATCCACGCACGTCCTCAAAAGTCTCTCCTCATTGCCTGAGCCCTTCCCCTCCTCTTCCTGACTCTTTTTCCATCATTCTGACATTCTGGACCAGTTTCTCACGCTCCAGACCACTCATTCCGAGCTCAGAAACGCTTGGAAACTGAAGTATTCTGCCCATGCTTTGATAACCAATTCATGACGCTTTGTGTGGTGCAGGAGAACTCTGATCATAGCAGGAGGAGAAGTTGTCAGAATTCTGGACATTCGATAACATTAATGGACTGCAAAGTTGTTAGAAATTGTTCAGCGACAAAACATCAGTACTTACTTGATCATCCACAATGATAAATTTCATGAGAAACTCATGTAATGTAGCTGGAGAGAACTCGGGTAGATGTGGCATGCTTGACTCTTGGCCTGGTTATAAGAAATCTTGCAGAAGGATATCTCCATGGTCAGGGCAAGGAGGAGGGGGGAGCGCATTCAGTTTGGCTTTACACTGGATTGCTTTGCATAGTATTTTGAATGTGTAGCCCATAGTACTGACTCGGAGGCGACCCGAATGGCATTGATCTGTACAGACCAATTGTTCTTTTCTGCCAGCTTGAGATATTCTTCTAGGTGCCAGTTCACGATGTGTCTGAAGGCAACCTAGATCCAACAAGGACTATGGCACCTCAACAATTACGAAGACACTGGGAGGGGAATGTGTAGGATGGAGGGACTCCAACCAGAACAAGACTGGCTTGTTTGGTTGCTGCATTCAAGTTTTATACTACTGACAGGTGTGCACAGACCAGCTTAGGGCCGGTCTGGATAAGCTATGCTAACTAATAGGGTAAGTGTTCAACGGGTGCTATCAGGATAAGTCATGTGACTTATGGCTGTGCAAGTCACGTGACTTGGAAAAGTGAAAAGTGAGAATTGGAAGAAAAGGTATATAAGTGGTCACGTGATGCTGACTAAGCAGGTCACATGACTTGAAAAAGTGGAAAATGAGGAGGTTTGTAACATTACCCCCCTGCTAGGCTTCAGAGGATCGACCCATCTGGAGATGTGCAACCAGAGTGCGAGGCTTTTATTTTATCGAAGAGAGTAATCTCCTCTAGAGATCGGATACGAGATTCTGGTATGAACATTATTTGTTTGTTGTCGTTCTCGATGCCGATCATATGATCTTCTCTTCTAGAGAGGGCATCGGCTTTTCCCATTGAGGTACCAGGTTTATTCACGAGAGTATAATCGAATCGGGATAGGTACTGAGCCCATCCAGCTTGTCTTCGATTCAAATCTTGACTTTTCATGAAGTATTGGAGGTTTTTATGATCCGTCCAAATCTCAAAGTTGTGCCTAGCACCTTCTAAATAATGTTCCAGAGCCAAGATGATCGCAAGCATTTCTTTGTTGGCATTGCGCTGTTCAGGGGTCATGGAGTGTGACATAAAGGCAACGGGATGCCATTTGTCATCTTTCAAGGAAGAGAGCACAGCTCCTGTGGCAAAGTCCGAGGCATCACATTCGACATGATAAGGAGTCGTATCATCCGGATATGCCAATACCGGCGCGGTGGTGAATCTATTTTTGAGCGTGTCAAACACTTTCTGTTGAGCTGGTCCCCATTTCCAGGGTTGATCTTTCTTAGTTAAGTCATGTAAGGATCTCGTTTCTAAACTATAATTGGTGATGAAGCGGCGATAGAAATTGGCTAAGCCCAAGAAGCTTCGTACAGTTTTTACGTTAGTGGGGACCGGCCACTTGGCAATACCATCGAGTTTTTCAGCATTCATTGAGATTTCATCGCAGGAGACGTCCATGCCTAGCATGTCGACTTTTTGTACTCCAAAGAAGCACTTTTCAGGTTTGATGAACAAGTCATTTTTTCGTAGTCTTTCCAAGACTCTTTTGACCATTTCCTGATGGTGCTTCATATCTCCATTTGTAAAGATCAAGAGATCATTGATATAAATGATTACTACGTTATCCATATCCGCAAAGATGTCATTCATCATGTTCTGGAACATGGCCGGGGAATTACACATCCTGAAATACATCACGGTAGGTTCGTAGGACCCAAGATGACAGACGAAGGCTCCTTTCCATTCGTCTCCTTCTTTGATTCTCACGTTGTTATAGCCCCAACGGAGATCCATCTTGGTGAAGATCTTGCTTCCTTTCAATTCATCGACGATCGAGCCAATGAGTGGGAGAGGGTAATTGTTTTTAACAGTTCCCTCGTTTAGATATCTATAATCCATAACCATTCGCTTTTTACCATCCTTTTTAGGAATGAAGAACACTGGCGAAGTTTGTGGGGACTCCGAAGGCCTGATGTAACCTTTGCTCAATTGGTCGTCGACGAAAGCCTTGACTTCATCCTGTTCCACAGGATTGAGGGGAATTAATCTACCCTTTTTTGGTTTGAAATCTGGTTTCAGGTCTACAGCATGATCCCATGTTTTCTTTTCGGGCATGCATTCGCTAGCCTTCTTCGAGAAGACATCCAGATAGTCATGGTATGCCTCAGGCACCAATTTGAAGGCTTCTTCAGGCTCTATTCCATCCGAAGGTTCTTTTCCTAGCCCTTGAACTCAGTAGGAATGATCGATCTCAGATTCATCTAATCGAGACTCGTATATTGCATTTAACGCTCGGCAGGAAGTGGGACATTGGTTCAGTTTGACGGTCCCTTGTACCCAATCAATCAATTGATTGTGTTTGCATAGCCAGGTGTATCCTAGGATCATTTGGTTGCGTCCTAGGTTGGTCACATCGGCTGTGATTTTCTTCCAATGTCCTTAAAAGTCTATGATTAGATTGGTGGTGTAGGCGATGCCTCCTGCCGAGTTGATTGTTCCATCTACGTTGTAAACCGGTACAACAAGTTCGAGGGGTTTCAGGGGTATGTGTTGGGCTCTGGCCCATTCGGTATCTATGAAAACTCCATTTGCTCCACTGTCTAGGAGTGCTGCTACTTCAATGTTTTTGTTTTTTGTAACTATGTCTATTTTTAGGACTAGTTCCCTACATATAGTGCAGACTTTCCACTCAGTCGGGATCTGAGGGGGGAAACTATTTTTATTTTCTTTATAAGCCAAATTAAGCCTTTCATTGCCAATTCAGAAACGTCTGTCCAGAAGTTTTTCGAGTTCATCCGGATCGAGCCATAGACGATCGGCCAAGCCGCGTCATTTCTTTACCTCGTTTCTGGCCCAAGCGCCAGCGCCATTTTTGTCTTTTTCTCTGATATCTCCAACTATGGAAAGAACTGCTAGACATCCCTTTTTGTTGGATGTGAAGCTTTCCGAGTTAACCTCAATCCATGCTACCATCTTGGTCCACCATTCATCGTAGTGGCTATACATTCCGTCAAAGTTCCCTGGATCAGGAACAATTTTGGCGCGCCTTTTCGAGTTCCCTAAGGAGGTAGAGGTGTCGAGAAGGTGAAGAGCTGCTATGGCATCGAGGGTCTCTTTCGACAGAGCAGATGGGAGTGTGGGAGCAGGGTCTTCTTCCATGTCCTGATCTAGCCGATCATGGGCCTTTTGGGCGCTGTCTTGGGTTGGGGTGGTGGGTCGTCGGATGTCAATTTCCAACCCGATCTGCGCATGGGGTTGAATGTTCGTTGTGGATCCATGAGGTCATCAGACATGGTTGATCTCAATTTCATATTCTATGTGACACGCATAAAGATAGTAGGGATCAATGTCTACTTCTTGGATCTTAAGTTTTCCTTCAAAGGAATTGAAGAGATCATTTTTAAGCTCGAAGGGCCACTCTCCAACTAGATCTACTTTGAATCCAAATCCTATTTGATCGTTGTTAGGATCTTCCTCTTTTATGGGCAAGCGGGAGACAGGGAAGGTTTCTCGCACAGCGAGGGATACGTTTCCCGGGAATTATGGGCGATCAGTTATCAACAGGCCAGTTGATAATGCCTTGTTCTTCCTAGATCCAACAAGGACTATGGCACCTCAATAATTACGAAGACACTGGGAGGGGAATGTACAAGAGGAGAAAAAATGAGAGGGGACTTTACCGTTTCTGTGGTGACAGGAGCAGGTGTTGCACAGCGACAAACCATTATGATCGGAACTTGCAGAGAGTGACGAGTAGCCATAGAAAGTAGAGTCATAGAAAGGCGCCAAAGTGGTTTGGACGAGTCAAAACTGGTCCAAGTCCGTTCGTCCAAGGACCGGGACCTGTAATGTGATGATCAGAGAGAACACACTCACCATTCATGCACATCATGAACAACACAAGAGGCGGCAAGACTTGACGGCAATACAACTAATTGTGTACCATGTACATCAAGCGAGAGGAGCAGTGGGAACGAAAGTGGAATTATGAACAACACACGAGTGACATGACTTTGTGTTGTTCACTTACCCGTGACCCTTCTTTTAGTCACTGGGTAGTCCAAACGGGTCCTGGTATTCTTCGTCTCACTGCTCTGGATCTCTGTCTGATTGTGGCGGTGCACTGGTTGTTTTAGGTGAGAGGAAGACACTGCCAGAGTATTGGGAAGAGTCGTACAGTCGTTTTTGGCCATGGAAATCTTTGTTTTTCAGCCATGACTGATAGCATAGGTGGGTGACCTTCATTGATATGAGTAAGAGACGACAGTGGGTATCAGTGTCATACAATAACATGTGAAATTGTTCCATTCCAAGACAACTTCGTCGTGAGAAAGAAACACATACCTTGTGCTCATGGAGAGCGCACGCAGACTTGTCTTGGACAATATGCAATATTGTCTCGTATTTGGCTGGGTCAATGCTTTGAATTTGAAGGGCATTGAAAATTCTGTCGGACATTCGGCTAATTCAACTTTGTAACTTGTCAATGTGTCACAGTTTCCCACATATATGCCACACGTGTGACGTGAAACAGACTCAAACCTGCGCTGGCACTTACGAATCAATCCCCTTCCCACCACATGCCTCATTCTGAATCACTTAATAATCCTCACTCGTTCTGTACAATATTTCGAATATCTTCAACAATCCCCCCCATCCTCTATATTTTGTAACAAATATTGTGCGCATAGATGGAAGATTTAGCCTAAGGGAAATACTCGGGTCTGGCTCACATGGTGCGTACTACTGATATCAGTGCTATGCTGATCTAACCCCATAACATTAGTGGTTGTGTATCGCGCTCAAGATCTCATATGTGGCAAGAACGTCGCAGTGAAGCTTGAGCAATGGACACAAGGCCCCTCTTGGTTGGAACATGAATTCCAAGTTTTGAAGAAGCTCGATGGAGGGTTTGGATTTTCCAAGCCTCTATGAATTGGCCTACCATGCTCTCATTCTGGACAGCATTGTGACACCGCTGTATAATTTAATCACTTCGCATAATGGTCATCTTCCTGTCAATGTCATCCTTACTGTAGGACACCAACTAGTGAGCCTGATAGTCGATGCACTGACAGTGTTTTATTAAGTCTTGCTCAACAGTTCGATCGACTCGAATACATCCACTCCCACAACTATATCCACCAAGACATCAAGCCCCAGAATATACTGGTTGAACATAACACCTCAAATAACAACATCATTCTCATTGATTTCAGTATTGCTATGCTTTAGTGCAATCCCTCCACTCAGGCGCACGTTCCTTATCAGCAAGACTGCTTTTTCTTGGTATCATTTGCGTCAATCAGTAATCAGCTAGGAACCCAATCCATGAATCCTAGTCTTTCGAATGATACCATTCTGAAGCTCAAGCAAGACACCCCGGTCAATGAACTGTGTCACGGCTTCCCACAGAATCTTAACTCATTTCTCGAGTATGCACGTTCACTTCCTTACACAGCAAAACTTGACTACACCTTTGGTCACTGCTCTGCAGCTGTGGGCTTGACCAGTCTGACTACAAGCAGCTTCCCTCCCCTCAGGTTCCAAGTAGCTGTGAGAATAGTTGCCGCTCCGTGCTCCAGGTGTGTCAAGTGGCCTCAGCAAACACTCGGCCGATGACGGCTGCCAGCGTGAAACAATGCTGAGCTTCAGCTCTAGCACGGCTAGATCATGGCAGAGGTTGTTAGCATGTTCTGATGCTACTCGTCATTCGGTTTCAAGCTTTCTCATCTGGGAAAGGTTGCTTGCATACATTTGCGAGGGTCTTGAGCTGCTCCTAAGGGCTGGAATTGATAATCCGAGGGCACACTCGCTACAAACATGAGAATGTTGACGAAGCTTCAGCCATGTATACTAGTTCAATAGATATTAAAGCTGACAAACAAAATCCTACTCTGCAGCACAAAGTTCTTGAAGCAACTCAACATATGTGATGGTGTGAACATCTGACTTGTCCTCCCTTGCGACCGTGCCAAAATACACGACTTCTTCCTCCCCCCATCATTCAAGATTGCTGTTCTGGATATTGAGTGAATGCTTTGCCTCCTCAAACACTTAGCCTCTCAATAGTCGTTATCTTGAGTGCCTGGTAATAGTTGTTGTAGAGCATTGTGCCAAGGTTAGCATACTTCTCGTCATCCCACTGCTTGAAAAAGAGGTCCAGGAACATATGCCGCCAGTAACAGCTAGCATACCGAATTACGGAGGCAAGGGGGTTCAAGGCACTGAATATGCGCTCGGTGGTACCAAAGTCCTCTAGTCCAGCGCCCAAGTTGAATTCCAAGTGGATGATTCTTTGTCTGACAAAGATAATTGTGCGCATAACCATGAAACATGTCGACACACATGCAGGATTGAAGTGCTGCAAACTAAGGACCAAGGGAACTTGAGGTGATCGTTCACTGAAAGCCACAACCGATATCATAAGCGCCAATCGTTTGATCACCAATAACAGCAAGAACCTTGGCAATGATGTTTCATGTCCCTTTTGCTGTTTTTCATGCTTTTCATAAATACACTGGAAAGCACGAAAAGTAGATCTCTCTACTTTAAATTAGTGCTGCATTTCTGCTGTGCTTTTTACCTTTCAAACACTTCAGAAAGCAAACAAAATTTCATTAAAAGCACTTGGTAAACTACCAAAAAATAGTAATAGTCAGATGGAGGGAACACTGAAAGCACAAAAGATATGGAGAGCATGGAAAAACTAGTCTGATGATTGGCTGATGAAATCACGAACAGTGTCCAAATTTGGGTATATGAGCTGCCTGATAGTAGGCTCATGTTGGGTTAGAAGAACTGTTGAAAAATGGTATACAAGCTGCAATAAGCTCATGGCGGTGTAAAATCTGCGTCAAAATTGGATCTTCCCTCTGAAAAAGCGCATTCTCCAACCAAGACGTATTGAGGATCAATACTTGAAACCCCTGTAATGTTCATCATAGATGCCAGCCATGCATACAGTGTTGCCTGTGATCTCCAGGCTTTGTTGCCCAATTCAGCAGCCGTTTGGAGGCCAGGTTGAGCATATAGTGTACACTTGACTCAACCAGGGCGATGCAGACAGCAGTGATGATGAACATGCATGTCTATTTTTCTCACTTGCTCCTTTACTCCCTCAAGGCTCTGAGCACCTCTTTTTCCTGCAGTGCCACTGGCACCACCACAACACAACAATGCTGGTGCATGGAAATGAGACACAACATCGACATTGACAACACATAGACATGAAAGCTGACTCCAATCTGCATCTGACATGGAAAATGATGACAATGTGGCAATGATGACAGCGGCATATCCCCTGACATGACAACATGGCCATGATAATCGAAATAAGCTAGCTTGTGGGGGTGGGATAACCACTAAAGGGGAATCATAGGTCACACTGGAGTCCACTGTGAGTAACCAAGGGAAACAAGGCTTATGTCGAGTGGCTGTAAAATACTGGCAAACAACTGGCAGCCACAGTAGTTAAGGTAGACTCTAGTCTTTCCAAAAAACAAAAGGGCAAAAAACCAGACTAGACTGGATTGTAAAATTACTATGAGAACAGATGACATCAATGAATATGAAATGATATAACATGGCACCACATTGTTGAACTCATTGTTCCATATGCATCCTGTACACCTATTCACTTCTTATCTTGTGAATGCTGAGCATAATCAGCATGTGAATTTATTGTGGGACACATTTGTCTATCTTACTGATCATGATGAGTTTCCAATGCTATTAAGCTACATGATCATTCTATGAATATCACAATAGATACAAACTTGTACCATAGTATATAAGAAAGCCCTCCTTTTCCTAGAATATGAGTTTACTTCACTCACAACAAAGTGTCATAGTTATGGGTGACAGCCACCATGAAGGTTGAGCACAACTGGCAACGTAAGTGTGATATGAGCAGGCTCAATTTCTTCATGGTAATGGGGAGACTTGCCAAGATTCAGGTGACTGCATGGAGAAAGTGTACCATACCCATAAAGACAAGCTAGGGGAGGTTGTCATTGTCAGAGAGAATCCAACAAGAACAAGAAAAGACAGTCTAGCTTGATCTGTTGGTTGTATTGAGGGTATGAGAGTGTGTATACCCCTGGCCTGGCTACGCTTGTTGCTGAATTTATTTACACCAGTCCATCTGCTTTAAGTACTATATTCCTTGAAGTCTTTGTTTTCTGAAGTTACCGTCTGTTTGGTGGCCACTGTGGTACTGAGTAATTTAGTATCATGATTTTTTTGTGTCTGATATCTGTTTCCCAGCTCCAAGGTGCTATCAATAAGTACGTTGTGACTGGTACCCAACAGGACTGATCCAAAGTTTGAGTATACGGGCTAGCAAGAGTTTGTAGAAGTTGAATTGCAAGCACAGGAATAATGCAAGCACAGGTGGCAGATGACTATGAAGACAATGTCTCAGAACCTCTGAGATACTAGGGTGCACTGTGTTTCAAGAAGACATAGATGACAATGATAGGTGTCAGAGTAGTGGTAATGAACCTGAATACGAGGGGACAGAGGATGAGGAGAAGTCTGAGGAGGGGGAGACAATGGATAATAAGAAGGAGGCAGAGGACAAGAGGTTTCATCAACAAATCACAGGTCAGCTGCACAGATCTGGCTCTTTAGAGAGGTCTGACCAGCCTCCAGAGCACCTCTGTCTGTGCTGAACTACAAGATAGTTTCCACTTCAAATCTCTAAGTTTTTCGAAACTCTAAGCCTTTCAAAATTTTCTAAGTTTCACTTTTAACACTTGTGACAACATTGTCCTCACACCCCAGCAAACTCAACCCACCAACTGCCATCGGGTTATTTGGAGTAGTTGTGCCGCAATGAAAATAGTTCTTTGAATGTTGTGTCCCTTTCTTCTATGGCCAGTAAGGATGGATGAGCTTTCTATCACTACCTCAACATAAAGCATCATCAATATAACCAACAAAAATGATTTTAACTTTTCCAATGTATTTGTGAATTCCTTGGCCACAACTGCTGGGAAAAGTAATCACAACTCGAAGAAAAGAAAATGGAGGTTGTAGAGTGACCACAAGGGTCTAGAACCTCAAGGAGAAAAGGTTCAAGATAAGATTATCAACCATGGGGAATCCAATGGTGATGGTTAGAACTGAATGTGGGACTCAGTGGGATTATTGTTGTTTGAAGCATTGTCAAGGGTGAAATGACTTATCAGATAATCTGCTGTGCTCATTCATATCTTGCAATAAGTAAGTGCTCTAAGCATTTTTGCTTCTCTCATCAATTTCTCACTGTATATGCTGTTACTTTTGGTGATTTCACACTCTTTTCATGCTTTTTACTTCATTGTAGACTTCTAACCATCACCATTGGATTCCCCATGATCGATAACATTATCAAACTCTTACACAGGAAATTTCTCTTGAAACTAAAACAAATAAAAATGGCCTTCCACACTCCAAGCTTTAAGTCTCAGACTCATTCATGTGTAGTGTTTTAAAGTCCAGTTCAGTCCGGTTATTTGCCTTATTTGGGCATAACCGAAACCTTAACCGGTTATGGAAATTCCTAATTTGGACAAAATATAGACTGAACCGATAAAAACCGGTTTCGATCGGTTTTCCTCGGTTCGGTAGCTGGTTATGACCGGTTCTGTGGTAGCCGAAACTTCACACGCACTCATAGCTTTCTGTCCATAATTTTGTTACATTAATCTGTTCACAGCATCTCGAGATATTGCCATTTTAAGATTTTCTCAAATATGTGCTTGAAGTAGCCAGAATATTCAATCTCGGACTCGTTAGGAAGTGGTTCCCACGCTTAGTAATGGCCGTACCGGATGTAGTAGACACCCCTATCGACCATCTGACCAAGTTTTAAGGGCAATCGGTAGTGATGTGCCTGAGATACAAGCAATCTCGACCTCCATGTGGATAAATTCTAAATATATTGATATCAAAGTCAAATCTTGATGGAAAAATACGCAAAAAATATGGATAAATCGGGAAAATGTAGGGGATATAGGGGTGTAAATCACACAGCCACCATAACCGGTTTGGACCGGTTTTGACTGGTTTTTGTCCAGTTTTGAAAATTTCGAGATTTAACCTTAACTGCACCTATCTGTAATTGGGCATAACCGAACCTCTTTAAGCGGTTACAAGCGGTCAGGGTTCCGATGGTGAAGTTAGGGTTTTTTATCAGTTATGTGACTGGACTTCGAAACACTATTCATGTAACATCAAAACTGGTATGGGACAGCCAGAGACTCTGAAATTGTCCCACAAGATGCATAAGCTTTTGCTATACATTTGTAACAGATAACTAGGTGTCACTGAATGAAGTGAGCTGAGTTGCATCTGACCAAAAAACATACGTGCGACAATACAACAAGGTAAATTGTGGGGTAGGTTCACTTGAGGTGTACAATTCCCTGTGGACTCAAACTATCTGGAGGACAGCAGAGGTAATTGGTATGGATAATGGCAGACAAAAGGGTGTGGGGTATGATTTAAGATATTTTTTGCAGATGACTGAAACAAATGATCAGTGGTAGAAGTGGAGCAGTGTGTAATCATGGGGACCAGTGCATCACTTCTGTTCAAGAATTCTTTGTGTATATTTTAATTTCAAAATGATCACCATTCAGTCTGACCTAATGTGGACACCTCTCATTGTCAAACATATAAACCCGTACTTCAAATCCCTCATCCTGAATCTGGGGTCACCTTGAAGACAATTTTGATTTTTTCTATCACTGGTGTGTAGTACAGTTATCTGGACAGAGAGAGTATCCTTCAGTGAAAACCATCAATCACAATTCCCCATCAAATGAGTTTATGATGCCCATTTATGCGCCAGAGGACATTAGAATGTTTGACATAGTATCTCTGCCGCTTCTTGATCTGGTGGTAGTCTCGCAGAACCTGGCCAATATGGTCAATTCTTTCCAGAGACTGATCAATGATGGCCTTGTTTGTGCTCGCAAATGCCTCATTGCATAGCATACACCAGAATATGGATACTGTGCCTTGAATTGGACCATAACACAATCTAGTCAAGTTACCATGCAAGCTAAAGACTAATTAGGAATGATTTTACCTGTAATGTTGAACTTACAAGGTCCTCATGGATAGTGTGGTGACAGCGATAGTTTTCGACAGATGTTGCACAGTCCCGGGCTCCAGAAGAAGTTCAGGTGAGATAGTGGTCGAATTGCTCTTGAAGAGGGTGAGCGCTTTCGTGGACATTTGCCAGTCCAATTGTGTCTGGTCTCCAGCTACCCTCGTACAAATACTATTGAAGAGGGACCAAATGAATGCATAGTCTGGCTTTTCATCAAAGGATAGCTGGAGGAAATATTTCAAGAACTGCGAGAATTCCATCGGAACACATTTTCGCATAGCACATCGATGGTAATGGTTTGTTTCATGTGGAGGACAGTGTTTGAGGTCATCAGACCATTGTGTTGAAAGAACACCAGTCCAATGTTAGTCAAACTTGGTTCGACACTAGTCCGCCCATAGTCCGTACTGGACTGACCGGACTACTTACATACTTCACACGGACTACCTTAAGTAGTACATTCCCATGGACTGTGTAACTCAGTTTATATAGTGTGTAGATATATTCACATAGAATAAGCACTCCTGTTCTAATACAATAAGCACTCCTGTTCCAATACTATCACAGCGTCTCTAAGCAAGACACTTAGGTGAGTCCCGAGTGGTAATTCCTATACCCTCAAACACATTGCCAGACCATGGTAATGATCCACATAATAGATATATTAATAGATAACCGAGTGACTCAAAGTCATCTCTACAGCTGACCTCATTGCCCAAAAGATTGTTGATGGATGTGAAAGTTAAAGTGCCAGTGAATGGAAGGTCTCCGCAAAAAGGGATATGGACATGCGTGTGTAGATTTCTGTATTGTTGGGCGAGACTGAAGTCACCAAGATAGAGGAAATCAGTGCGGGTACAATCTCCAACAAAGATGTGGTCTGGTTTGAAATCATGATAAACAAAGTGATGCGAGTGGACATCTTGCAGATGAGTAACCTAGTGAGTAGGAGATTAGTGACCGAGGAGGCTCAAGCAACACTGACACATTACCAATTGGCTTGCAATCCATGCTACAGTGCTGAGAGAGAAACTATGACCACAATTGTTGAAAACAACTTCTAGACATGGCCCAAGAGAATCGAGAACAAGAGTACTATGCCCTTATTCTCTGCTGAACCAATGAGATGTGGGGATCCTAGGAATACCATTGAGGTGGTTGAGAACAACATGTTCATGCTGAAGTATGGAATCCTGCACATTGTTGCTGATCTACGATGACCATGCAATGGGTTCCAGTGAGCTCAAATGCCCAAAACACAGTTCCTGTCAGAGCTTGTCAGCAACTTCTTGGCAGTGAATCGTTAGGTGCGTATACCAGACACTTCAACACTCAGTTTCTCTTTCAGCAGGTACCTTCCGTCGATGTATAGACGAAACAAGACTCGGAGCCTAAATATTGGATACAGATATACAATGTGTACAGAGTATTCAAAGCAGATGGTATAGATGATGGTGAATGCGAAGTTCAATTACAATTGAACACATTTGTTGAACACGCACATGTTGATTAGTCATGGACCGTGCGAGTGTTCAAGTTCCTGTGACATCACAATGCAGGTAGACTCGCAATACTGCATGTTATTTGGAAAACAATAAATGGTACCAGTACGACTTGACTTGAAGTATGTCTACTCAGGAAGATCAACAAAAATAGGTAGCGCGTCCTCTCCTTCTTCTTGATCAACCATCAGAATTAGCCCATCAGTGTTAACTGGATTGGTCACTGAATTGGATGCCTTGGGCTCATCATCCAGTGGAGAAGATCGCTGGTGGTTAACGGCTCATGACGCTGCAGATTAAGCTGCCTTTTCCTGAAATCATACTTGAGCATCTGAAGCCCCTCCATAAGGGTAGAGCTGATCCAGTTTCACTTGTTTATGTTGGTCTCTGCACTGGATGAAAAATCTGCTCACAAGGAACAGAGGAAGCTTGTATCAGGAGGAAATCCATGGTGATAGTGAAAAGTGTCGGGAATATTTTACGATTCGCCTACCATACTTCTTAGTATATCAAAGTTGATCAACAACAGTGAACTTACCTTCTAGAATTTGATAGGGTCTGCTATATTGTTCCACGGAGTGCTGACAGTGTTGGTGTACAATCAAAACTCATCCTCGACAGTGTGGGGCTTGTCCGTAGTATTTCCCTGTATTCACATGTTCTTGAGGCACAACTGTGCTGCGAGTGAGTTGATTGTGTGGATCTGGGGCCGGTTTATGTTCAACAGGGGTTGGGGTGGTTTCTCATGATATTCGCGCATCTGTTGATTCACCGTATCAGTTATATGTTGAGCTTGAACAAAATTCGAGAACCCATGCTCACCAGGTCTAGGATAACTCTTTCAGCCTTTCTGATATATGTTACATCCCAGTGGTCGTTGATCCAAGTCATTCAAATAGCAGGCTCGATAACTATTATGGATCACATCAGATCTCTGGGTCGTTGCGGATGAAATCTTATGCATCGCAATAATGTAAGCAGTGGTGTTGTCCATGCAGTTGTAGTATTTGGTGGCCCACTTGAGACCAACACTTGTCCAAGGTTTGAGCCGAGGATGATCTTCTCTGAGGTCCTCCTAAGCATCCGTGAAAAGTTCAAAACATGGTACTGCATGTTGAAAGTGTAGTATGTGTTTCCTTATCACTACTACCTTTCTATAGGACTGGCATTAGCCATGTCCATATCACTATCTAAAGCATAGTAATGCTAAGTACGAAAGGATAGTGGATTCTACACTATTACTATCCTAATAGCTATATCTCGAAGATCTTATCTTATCTTATCTTATCTTATCTTATCTATGATTAGATAGTCATACTCATGACTACTAGAATGAAGCCTTATACGCCATTGGCTAGGCTCATCTATGAAACGTCTTACTCATCATTCTTGTAATGATGACTGATGCTGATCAAGATACTTACGCTATTGGATAAGCCAATATCCACTAACCTAACTTAACCTACGAGTATTTTATGCTATTGGCTAATTACTCGTAGTCATATTTACCAGTACAAACATGTATTTAGTATATATAGCCCAGCCCTTCTGGCTGGAATAATAAGGATTTTTTTATTTCTTTTATGAGGGAAAAGGGAACCCAGATCTACTAAGCTACAGCGCTAGTAAGACAAATACACTACTAAAGTGTAAGGTAGTTTTGTCCCTTTTCACCTTCTAATAGAAAACAGGACACTAGTAGCCTTAGCTACTTTGCCACTATGGACAGAGATCCTAGTGAGAATGATCGACTTTATAGTCGATCATACCTAGCTCTTATAACCTTCGTCTGTTATCTAACAGACATTACCTATCTATTGATAGAGGTGATGTGCACATACTTATGCACTCACATGGAGCCTGTATAGGTCTCCTTTACCTACTCTGTAGAGCTATCTACTATCTTATAGTAGAGATTACTTACCTTATGGTAGAGTGCTGCTATGACACTATTGCGTTTATATAATGATATAGACTTAACCCTGATAACCATGAAACCTCGGATCCTATCTCTTATGAGATAGAGCTTACCTGATTATAGGTTAGTCAGAGAAGGTAGTGATGCTGTCTACGGTACATCAACCTACCATAACCAATGTCTGTTCATCTATGGCCTAACCATCCATAGAGAACCTACATAGGTTCTACTGTGCTCCTTGGAGCTCTCACAGTATGGAACTAGTGTGTAGAAATATCCCTACTACACAGACTAGTAGAGCCTACTCCTAAGTCCCTACGAGTGTTATCAGCTCTATCACACATGACTCGAGACTTATGTCCAGACATGATGTGATGTAGACACACAAGTATACTTAGAAAGTAGACGATGATCTAATGCTCATAACTGTGTTGATTTCGTTATCTTCCTCACCTGGTACGATTTCAATACTGCAGACCCAAGTCGAGGTAGTGGTTCACTTGACATGCGGGTTTGAACTGCATGAGGGACCTGTCATATCATACGAGGTTGCCAACGTAAGCATGCAACAGCGTAGCCAACTCTTCCATGCACGTCTTGTTGTTTGAGGCATTGTCCATGGTAAAGTGCCCGACCGGGTCACCATTAGTCATTAGTGAACTAAAGCAAAAGGGACTTGCTCGACGGCAGACTCTAGTGGTGATCTTGGCACGGTCCAAGATGTACATGATTGTCTTGGCCAACAATTTTCCATTGTGGTTTCCCTTTATCCTTCAGAATGCGATCAGCGATGATCATAATTCTAAAGTGCTGTTTGAGTCTTTTGCTATCCAGTGTGCCGTAACTGCGATGTATGTGTGATGACCAGATATCCACCATAAAGAAGATTCTTTCGAGTGCATTCTGTAAACCGTGACATGGTTAGTGCTCCGAGGCTACAAAGTGGTTGATGACGTCCAGACTTACCGTTTCATATGTTTAAGGATGCCGAAGTCTTTTGCCACACCTTGATAATCAATTCATGGGTTTTGGTGCAATGAGGGATATCTCTATCAAGAAGGTTCTCGTGAAGGAGCACAAGCATCTTCCAGAACTCCTTACATTCCACAACATTGATGGACTATAGAGGGACACAAAATTTGAGCTCAATCGCAGAAATGTGAGAAGAATATATGCCTGGTTATCAGCCACTATGAAGGCAATGAGATAGTTTTGAAGCTCTTTGAGTGAGAAGGTAGAGATTGATGCTCAGTTTCCAGCAGTCTGTGGCACATCTCCTGACTGACATGCAGGAAGATTTTGGAGAGTTACAATGTCATGATAGCCTACAATCAGAATAAATAGCAATGTACATAAACATAATTGCTGCGGAACAGTACATATAAGTACCAACTCAATGACTCTGACATATAATGTTCGGGAATTATCAAATGTGTACCACAACCCCATCTCTGCACACCAGATCTACTAATCAGCAAACTCACCCCAAACTGGGCAGACCTGACCAGTCTGGGACAGGTTGGAACAGGGCTCTAGCTCCCCCAGCTCCCCTTAACCTCATTGGCTAGAGCTGTCCAGAGCACAAACTGTCACAATTACCTTGACAGCTCCAGACCTTCCCTAGAGTGCTCTAGCTTCTTCTAGTTCATCCTGGTTTATTCTAATTGGCTCTAGATCATTTCAAAACTATATATATATTTGTCACTTAATACAACACATGGACTAATCTACTGGACTATCAACATACAATAGTACAAGTCTCCAAAGTGTTATATCCGTTCTGGCCCCTATCCGACTCCTCCGGTCCAACTCTGCATCGGACTCCTTGACGACTTCTGACATCCTCGGACTTCGATGATCAGAGACAGCCTCCTCTGTATCGGACCTCCTTCACACCACCTCGGACCTGACTC
This sequence comes from Leccinum ochraceum, assembly GCA_038091835.1. Taxonomy (NCBI): domain Eukaryota; kingdom Fungi; phylum Basidiomycota; class Agaricomycetes; order Boletales; family Boletaceae; genus Leccinum; species Leccinum ochraceum. The sequence goes on from JBBPPE010000015.1 coordinate 36,085, forward strand.
CTTCCGGCACATCAGCTGTGCCCACTTTAGTCCTTCGACCCTTCATTCTGTTCCTCCATTCTTGTACCTACTCACTGCCTTCGCCCTTGTCTCCTTGCCACTCCGTTCTTTGTTCTGACATGTACTTGCCGTGTGGCATTCCGGACTCCGCTCGGACTACTTTACCTACATCCGGACTCTGCTCGGAATACGTATATAAACCCGTATGTACCCATGTAAAACCCTCAGTATGAATATCGACTTAGTTCCACTTCGCACAACCTCTCTCAACACAATCCTCTCACTCCTCCTCTTAACTCCATCCTCCGAAATACGAGGATACAAACTTGACAAGGGCGCGACACATACGTCCTGCGCTGAAGTCCTCTCCCTTCCATTCTCCGTGTCGGACCTCCGTTCGGCCTTCGCCCTATCTTGCCCAGAATCCACGGACTTCCGTCCGGACTTGTGCCTGGAGGGCCCGGACTTGACACAAAGAAAAGAAAAGAAAAGTTACTATTAAGATCAAGGTACTTGTGATAACACTTACCAACAATAGCACAAAGTCTTCAAAGAAGAAAAAAGAAAAGTTAGTATTACATCAAAGAAAACAACACAATATTTACTACCAATCATAGTGCAAAGTCTATAAAGAAAAGATAAGCTAAGTCAATAACTGAATAAAGAAAAAGAGTGATGCACTTACAAAATAAACAACAAATAATAACATCCCATAATGGATGAGGAAGTGTAATGAAATGGAAGTGTTGAAGTGTTGAAGTGTTGTGGTGTCGAAAAGTGATGGTAATAGTTGAGGAAAGAGAGAGTGTGGGAATTAAAATCGAAGAGTACTGGGTTTAATGGCTGCTGACTTTGAAATTTTACAATTTGTAAGCACACACAATACAAATCAGGCAAGTTATGTCAGCAACACAACACAAATTTTGCTATGTCTTTCGGCTGCATTGCTACACTTTTGCTACACATAACTAGGCACACTAACCAGACACTAACAAAGTATCCTAACCAGGCACTAACCAGGCACTAATAAAAAACTGATCTGTAACTTTGTACTGTGGGAATTGCACACTTAATGGTGGCTGTATCTGAGGTACTGATCACAGACAGCCGGGATATAACTGATTTCATGTCAGATGTCATTTTCAAAGAAATTGTCATTGAGAATTTGTAGCTATCACATCTAAGCCTGGCAGATCCGTGATTTGATACCTCTGAATATGTAGCATGGATGGGTGGCTTACATTTGAGCCAGTAATTGCGCAATTTTGATCATAGGCAGCTGAGATATAACCAATTTCAACTTGTATGTTGATGAAACATAGATTGACCTCTGTGAAGTCAAAAAGCAGTGGGAAAAATCAGGAAAAATCAGCAATCACAGAAGTCAATTGATGGGAATATCTGTTTAGTCTGGGCTAGGTAACAGGTTGAACAATGTTAGTCTTGGTTAGGAATATGAAAAAATGGATGATCATGGATGTCAATCATGGGAATATTTTATTAGTCTTGGTTAGGAGGCAAAGATTGGTTAGTCTTGGTTAGAAGGTAAAACAATGGTAGTCTGGGTTAGGAATACAATACTGGCAAAACACTAGTTAGTATCATTACATTACTAGCCACTCCCTTATATCATTATGTAGACATTATGTCACTAAGAATGTATGTATATAATGCCTCATGTAGTCTGCCTGTAAGTAGAATAGTCCTATTGTATAAATACTCGAGTCAGTCATAGCTGGTACCCAGCTTTGACCTCTTGAGCTTTTAGCCAAAGTCCTTCGCCTTCTCATCTATCCTTTTCTCTTTCCAAGTGTCGGAGTCAGCCTCCGAGTAATAGTCCACTAGTCCACCAGACTTCGGTTTACTTCAGTTAGGAGGCAAATCAATGTTAGTCTGGATTAGGAATATTCGCAAAGCCATTGGTTAGTCCAGGTTAGGATTCCTATTTTGTTAGTTCTGGTTAGTGTGCCTGGACATTGGAAGCCTAGACCACATCCCCAACAATGACAGGAGATGGCCAGTGAATGCTGCGTTCGCAAGGCCGGAATGAGACAGGACAGGGTGACATGATGAATCTCATTAAGGGAGTACACTATATGAATCTCAGATTGTAATCATGAATGCTGTGTTGATGGAGGAAGCATTTGTTATGGCCTATAGTAGCTTGCGTTCAATGTTCATGTGAGATTGACTGAAGCCACATTTACTGGGTCACCCAGATGGTGATCGCTTGCTCGAATATACCATAGCATGTTGCAAGATCTAAATAGACATCTGGAGTAATGTTCTTGCCATCTTCGCCCACAATTTCTGAGTTAGGAAGAAGGGAGGCCTGGATTTTATGGAAGTCGTGAGCTGCCAGGAGTATTCTACTACATTCAATGAAGAACTTGGTGATGTATTCTTGAGTTGGGGCTCCTTCAGGAGGATCTACACGACCAGGACAGGATGTCCCCTGATGCATGAAGGTCCAAGACCTTGTCATTATGACATGGCAGGATTATTTCACCACTTTGAAGTTGGAGATGGACATAAGTATTGCATACATGATACATTACGTATACATTGATACTGATCATCAGCCTTGTATAGGAAGCACTTGGAACTATATTCTGCACAGCTAACATCTGGGGGGACAAAGCACTCTTACCTCACTTTAACAGGATACTGGATTGCAGAGGACAAAAAACAGAAACATTACACCTCAGGTCGGCACTCATCGGTTTCCATTATGTGCACAGAAATTACACAGGTATCGTCATACTTGCCCAAACCATTCTTTATTTACTTGACCATGCTGAGATCACAATGAAGTATGTACTTATATATGATAATCTCATTCATGGTAAGCTGCATTACTGTGGTCCGTGGATCACTTCATTAACTTGGTTGTATTATCTTGGATAATACATCAAACAACAAAACCATGATGAAGGTGTTTGCTGCACTTTTGGCTGTCTGCGATATTGAATTTCATCCAACAGACTGGCGCATCTACTGCTTCCTACATATCATCAACATACACACTCAACATCTCACAGGCCTTCCATAATTTGGATCAGCAGGAAATAGATGATGTCTTTAGAGACTCATTCACAGATGCAGCCAAGAGCTACATGGAATATTGGACGCAAAATCGTTTGCAGCATCCGAGCATCTGGAACTGTCGTTTCTCTGAAATCATCAAGGCCAGAAATGATGGCAGCTGGTTTCATGACTCAAATGAACAGCCCATCAAGGTGCCTCAGAAGGAACTTCTCCTTGATGTTGCCACTCAATGGGATTCAATGTCTGTGATGCTCAACTGTTTGCGAGCATTGCGACCAGTAAGTTGCCTCACTGAGTTACGTGGACTGGAAGAAACTAATTTCTTTGTTCAGCCTGTTGATCATTTTCTCCTTGCTTATCATGAGCTAAACTGGCTTAAGATGAACCAATATGAATGGGGTGTTCTGAAGGACTTTGAGATAATCTTAGACATGAGTATTCCCTCTATAGTGCAGCACTGTGTTGTCATGACAGTCATGATGTTTGCTACTACCAAATCCCCCATAGTGTTCAACAATCCATGTCCCATGAATCCCTCCCACACCTCAGGCAGGCCATCACCATGTTCAAATGCTTCATCATGGTCTTGGAAATACTAATGGAATATACACCACATCTTCAGTCCTTTATTCAAGTTGGGCTGCATTGGGCCAATGTGAACTATAACTGTACGTTACTGCAATGTTGCGATTATATTCAATCATTTGGCTCAACCAATCTTCTTAGTTGTTGATCCGTTCATCAAGTCAAAATGGATGTCTGCATATTGAGATTGTGAACACATTCAAAAACCAAGTGCCAATATGATTAAGCTGGTATGTATTCCATACACGATACATGCCAGATGGAACTAACAATTTGTATGTTAAGATCAATGATTATTGTGCCACCAAGAAAGATAGCAGGACAGCAACACACAACACAGTTTTTTTTTCATAACTGAATGACTCGGAGAGCTTGACAAATACCTCTCTGCACCACTTTGGGATGGTCCAGATCCATTGGCATTTTGGATCATGATGGTAGTAAGTCAATTTAAGTATCACAGCCAGCTATGCTCATAGTCCTTCCAGACCACAACAGGCATCCCACTCTATTTAGAATCACTCTGGATTATCTACCAATCCAAGTCTTGGCAGTTCCAAGCAAGCAGATTTTTTCAAGTTGAGTGTCAAAACCAACATGAAGAGACATATTAAATCCACCACACATTGTAGCATTTGCCCTAATTAACTAGCATATACCAGTAAGGTGCTTTACACACACTCTGGCAACTGGCAAGCTACCTCACTAGGCCAGCCCCTAGGAATTGCACTTTTCATTGCCAGCAAGCTGAGTTTGAAAATATTGGATGACATAAGCAGTCCCGAAGCGGTCAGAAATGGCTTATGGCTACATCCAGATGCTTTGGCCAAAATCCACAGTAAGGGCTGTTAAATCACATTAGTCCCACATTGATGGAAGCCTTGTAGATATTGAAGTTCAGTCTGAGGAAGACAGACTTAAACTTCACAGCTGCAAACAGCAACAACTTGACAATCTTCTCTCGTCAGCGCTCAAGTTTGATGAGGTAGGTTACATGAATGCCACATTCCCCTTGAGTCTTGAGATAGTTACTAGTTGCACTCAATTGACAAGTTACTGACACGCTGAAGGCAAATTCTATCCAAGAAGGACTATGGCACCTCAAATAGAAACAAAGACAAGGAAGGGAAATGTATACGTTAGAGGGAATCTAACCAGAACAAGACTGGCTTGTTCGGTTGCTGCATTCAAGTATTTATACTACTACCAAGTGTGCACAGACCAGCTCAAGGCTGGTCTGGATAAGCTATGCTAACTAATATGGTAAGAGTCTAACTAGTGGCAAGAGGATAAAGGCACAGGTCATGTGATGCTGACTAAGCAGGTTATGTGACATGAAAAGAAAGTGAGAGATAAAGCTGATGTAATCGGTCACATGATGCTGACTAAGCAGGTCACATAACTTCGGAAAGTCGAAAATGAAGAGGTTGTTGATATGTATGATGTTGTGCTACTACAAGTATATAAATGGCTTTGTCAAATTTAAACTGTTCTCATTCTCCTTCAAGTTCTCTCAAGAACCTTCTATCCTCATTCACCAGCATCATGCACACACTTGGAGTGGGTGGATAGTCATTTTGTTTGGAAGATATTTCTTCCTGCCATCATCATGTAAGCTTGCTGTGGACATGGTCCATCTCCATACCTTTGATTTACCCTCATCATTTCATCACAACTCACACGAAGATACATGGTGGTACCATTTTTAATCTGTATGCAACTCATGCTCAAATGGAGCCAGTTGCATCTAGCAAGCGAGGGATGTGTCAGGCTGCCAAGAGCCCTGCAAAGCTGTGAATGGCAATATATGCATCAGGAAAAACCTCCCCCAGATATTTGCCACTATTTGTAACATTTTTCAACTAATTGTAATATTTTCAACATTTTGTGCAGATTATCTATAATTAATGTTCAATTATAGGCACCCCCAGATAATGTAACTTAATTTTGTTGAATTTTACAAATATTTACTGCAAATAGAAATAGTTTCTTTGTTGATCCTTTTCATGTATACTAACCAGAACTAACAAAGCAGGATTCCTAACCAGACATTAACAAATCATTTCCAGGCATACTAACCAGAACACAGAAGAGAGTGAGACTCCTAACCAGACTCTCCGTGAGTCACCAAGTATAGTAATCTGATAAGGATCCTCATCAGCAATGTTTGCCTCCTAACCTGAACTAAGCAATGTTTTACTGACAAAAAAAGCAAAAAGTGTAGGACAAAGTGTAGTCAAAAGTGTCCCAAGTGTAGCAAAAAGATGTAGCAAAGACTTAGAGAGTTTTGAAGTGAGACTGTTATATAAGCCCAAATTCTCACACTTGATGTTGAAAAAGCGGATATGCTGACAAATTTATTTGTAACTATTTCTACCTCCTACACTATACAAATATTTTGTTCCCATGCTCTCTTTCTTCCTCACTCTTTCACCACCCACCACTTACCACTTACCACTTACCACTTACCATTCACCACTCACACTCAACACACCACACATCACTTATATATATTTATTGTTCTTATACCCGTCATCTGACTCACTTATCATTTTTATCAAGTTAGACTATAATTCATTACTGACTTTGTTTGATAGCTTCTTGAGACTTTTGTACACTTCGTAAACTTTTTTCTATAAACAGTTTAATTCCAGGAACTATACATTACGAGGTATTTGATAGGATCCTGATAATATATAAAATCCTTGAATTATCAGGAATTACAGGGTATTATGAGGTATTATGAGGTATTACTGGGGGTGGATTTTTACACGGTGTGTTACCATTACACTGCATCAAGGTAAGTACTTCTCTTTCCGATATCATTGATCTGAGAACTCATCTCTGATAGAAATGGAATGGATCTATCTTTATTCGAGTCTCATTCAAATTACTTGGGCTTCGTATCCAGTTAGGACATCCAACAAACAAGTCATGCATCAGGCCCTTGCCTGTCTTGGCCGATAATAATTTTCTCGTCATTGATAGCAATGGGATTCATGAAGTCGGACTTCTGTGGGTGTGAAATTGCTCAATCACACACGAAGCAACTTCTACGAGTGCAACTTTTTCCAGCCACTGTTCGCCTCAAACGGCAGCCATGTTTCGCATTATTCACCATTTTCTGTTGCTCTCCTTCAAGTCCAAAACATCAATGTTTGAATTTTATTCCACTCTTGCATTAAGTCAATACTTAAATGGTAATTGTAGGAACACTATGATTCGTCAATGGTGCCACCTCAAATTACTGAAGTGTAGTAGGCGAGGACATGATCCCACTGGACCTGATGGAATAGTTCCTGGGAAATGTGCTGTTCTTTGTCCGGCTTGTCCGCAACCCGGCAAGAACCTATCATTTGACTTTTGTAAGGCTCCACCATCTGAAAGGTATGTGGATGGCATAATTGAGGGGTCGGGTGTGCTGATTAACTGTTTTCAGTTGGATATATACTCTTTTTGTTAGTATTGATGCAAACTTTTGCTTGAAATGCAGGAATGTTTCCCACAATGCCAATGATCCGAGCCTCAATCACAGCTGCCGATACTTTGTGGAGGAGAACGCATACAAGACACATCTTTTGCTTCATTCTGGGGATACTCAGGAGGTACTACATCCTCTTTTTGTTTTTACACTGTCACAGCACTAACTCGTAGATTCAGAAAAGTATTTGTTCTGGACACAGTGCTGTGAACCTAAAAAGTTGTTCAATCTCGCTGCAACTGGGTTGGGCATGGTAGATTGTGCATGCCATAATATGAAACTCCCGACAGCCTCTGGGGATTTGCAGAAGGGGGAAAGGTATACTCTTTATACTTCTAAGCCCGCAGTTCTCTTTTAATTTTTGCATCAACCCAGATACATGAATATGGACTATGTCTTCTTCAAGTGCTCCGCTTCCTCGTATCGTACAATATTGTGTATTAGTGGAACAAGAAGTTATGGTAGAGGATGGAAATGCTATCTGCGGGTCTTCAGTTGAACTGTGAAACCACTGCGGTGGAGTTCTGCATGCCGAAATTCCATCTCCCAGCCCATAAGGAGGCATGCCAGGTCGAATTCTCATTTAACTATACACTCCAGGTTGGAAGGACAGATGGTGAAGCGCCAGAAAGGGGGTGGGCAAACATTAAACCCATGGCATCAAGGGTAGGCAGGAACAGGGGTATGAGTAACCCGTGGGGGTCAGGGTATGGGTATGGGTACACGAATTGTGTGCAAGGACCCATGCCTAATTGACCTGTACCCGTAGCTCGACCCTTACTAATTTAAGCATGTGATTTGTAACTTTAGGGGCTCAGCCTCATAGACTACTGCAATTTGTCACAGGTCCATACACATGGACCAACATGGCAATTTGTAAATACTAAACTCCAACTTCTGTGACTTCACAACTTCCTCCTACCACTGGCCAATTATGTCTGAGCCTGGAAATAGTAGAAAGCAAGTTCCTAAAAGGTCAGAGAAGGCCTTGGCCATAGAGCAGCAGGCACCTTCTAAAAAAAGAAGCTTCCGGGCCTGAAAGATTCTGACAATGAGGCTTCAAGCACCATCACTGGAAAAAAACAATGCTGCACCGTCAGCAGTGTGGCTCAAGCAGTGACAACGTGTACCCCAAACGACTCTGACAACAAGGATTCTAGCACCATGGCTAGAAAAAAGCAAGGGCGTACAGTCAGCAATGTGACTTGAGCAGTGACAAATCTGACAATACGTGCCCAGAAGAGGCAAGAGGCTACCCAACAGGCAGCGACAGCTGCAAGATTCACCATACAAAGCTATACAGAGCTGTACAGACCAGACAGGGGTAGATGGTATTCTACAGATCATCCTCTAAATATTACTAGCTCAATTCAAATCACATCAAAATAGTCAAATGCAATATATTATTTGTACTACAATACATACAGAGATATACTACCATACTACCAATAGTGAATAGTGACAATACTCACCAACAATATCACAAAGTCAACAAGGAAAAGAAAAGAAAAGTTAGTATTAAGTCAAAGACAGCAACAGCACACTTACTATAACAATAGTACAAAGTCTACAAAAGTAATCAAGCCAAGTCAGTAACTGAATAAAAAAAAGCAGCATGCACTTACCAAATAAACAACAACAAGTATGTGTTGAAGAGGGATGGTAGTGGTTGAGTGAAGAAAGAGTGTGGGAATTAAAATTGAAGTATGCTGGCTTTATATACCTGGTGGCTGCTGACTTCGAAATTTTACAATTTGTAAGCATACACAACACAAATGAGGCAAGTTATGTCAGCAACACAACACAAATTGTGCTAAGTCTTTCTGCTTTACACATTGCTACACTTTTGCTACACATGACCAAGCACACTAACCAGACATAACAAAGCATGAATCCTAACCAGATACTAACCAATCATGACCAGGCACACTAACCAGAACTAAAAAAGCAGGAATCCTAACCAGATACTAACCAAGTATGATTAGGGACCAGGCACACTAACCAGACACTAACCATGCTTGTCCAGGCACACTTACCAGATATAACAAAGCAGGATCCTAACCAGACACTAACATTGTAAGCTTCAGGCACACTAACCAGACATAACAAGATATGACCCCTAAGCAGACACTAACCCAAAGCAGGATCCTAACCAGACACTAACTCATGAGCCCCTAACCAAACACTAACATTGTAAGCTTGTCCAGGCACACTAATGAGAACTAACAAAATAGGATCCTAACCAGACACTAACAAGTGTTGGAGGTAGTATGGACAATTATCTTTCATAAGAGCCATGGATCACATGATTCTGATCACAGACAGCCGAGATATAACCAATTTTGTGTCAGATGTCATTTTCAAAGCAATTGTCATTGACAATTTGTAGCTATCACATCTAAACCCGGCAGATCTGTGGTTTGAGACCACTAAACAATATGTAGCATAGATGGTTGGCTTCCATCTGAGCCAGTGATTGGCAAATCAATATTAGTTTGGGTTAGGGATATCGGTGTTAGTATCAGGCAAATATTAATTAATAATTAGTTTAGGTTAGGAGGTAAATCAATGTTAGTCTGGGTTACATTAGTATCAGGCAAATCAATGTCTGGGTTAGGAATATCGGCATTAGTAGCAGGCAAACCAATAATAGTTAGTCTGGGTTAGGAGGCAAATCAATGTTAGTCTGGGTTAGGAATATCAGCAAAGTCATTAGTGTCTGGTTAGGATTTCCGGTTTGTTAGTTCTGATTAGTGTGCCTGGTCATCTCCTGCAATTCGCAAAGCACCTGCATTATAAAACAAGATAATCTCATTCATCAACTGTTGCAGGAGACCTCTCTAATTAATCTGGGATGAGGCTGGATCTCAACATCATCATGCAATGGAGTGTGTTGATTGTACTCTTCATGACCTGCTCAACCAGGAACCTCCTTTTGGAGGTATCACTATCCTGCTTAGTGGTGACTTTGGACACACACTGCCTGTTGACAGGCTGAAGTCATTCAGCATAGATCAAGAGAGCAGATTTTTCCTACTTCCAATCTTCATCCACAATCTTCATCAAAACATATGTCTTGGACAGGATCCAGAGTCTGATGTGTGGGCACAACAGCTTGTCCACATAGGAGTCACCAGTGGTGATATTATTCTACCAGTGGAGACCAGAAACTTCCTCATCACCACTTCTTGGATCATACCATTCTGAGTCCTACAAATGCACAAGTCCATGAATTCAATGCCAGCATTCTTGACTCTATTGAACCTCAGGAGAAGTTCATCTATCTGAGTACTGATGTTGGACTAAATCTTAGTTTCCCAGTTTTTTCTCATGGAGTTGAAAAAATGTTGTAATGAAAAATCCTCACTGAGAAGAAAAAAACATAACTTGAACAAAGAAAACAATTGATCAAGAAAAAAAAACATTCAGAATACTCTGAATTGCAGAACCTTTGAGTTGATTGCCTTTTCCAGTTGGCTTACTGTCTATTCAGTGGCTGTGCTGAATCTGACTGGCTCGTCGGAGCATGGCTGTGTGATCGCGACTCTTATTTTCCTGTCACCAACCTTCAAGTTGCTGACTACTTTAAATGTGTTATAGACACAAGTAGGTTCCCAGTTCATTGTCTATTTTATTTAATAACTATTCTGATCTGGTATGTTATGTACTCAAGTTGCATGCCAGTATGAAGTTCAACAAAAATTTCCTGTGAGGGCATTGATTATGTAAACATTTCAACATTCTGTTTTTTTCAATGGTGTGAGTCGTCGAAAGTGTGCTTGCTGTCTGTCTCACACGTGAGACACTCTTCCACAGTCAATGAAGAGTTCACCTCATGATATCCTCACTAACCATCTGCAAAAGTCCGCATCCCCTCCCTCTCCTGTGCACACATTGAGTGTGATGACACGTCCCCCCTGCTGCACATGCTGAGTGCGACAACGACACATCTCCATCCACAGTCTTCTTCCTCTTCCTCTCCTGCATGCACACTGAACATGATGACAATGACACCATGAACAATGATGCGTCCGCATCTGCGTCCCCTCCCTTTTCCTCACTCTCTCCTTCCTCTCCCTCTCCCTCACCTGCGCAAATGTCGAACACATCGTCTCTGAGTCCAATGGGGTCGATGCGACCACGATGGGATGATGACAGTGTGATGAACGACTGACGAGCCACAACGATGACGACTGTGTCCCCCTCCCTCTCAGTCTAACGGGGATGACACGACCATAACGGGATGACGGCACAATGACGATGCAATGGGGAGATAAGGGTGCAGACAAGGACAAGGATGAGGATGAGGGAGATGTAAATATACTTGTGATAATTTGAGTGAGTGTGTAGTGTATATTTTAATGTATCTCTTTTACTTCCTCTTTGATACCCTCAGCCTAACCTCTATGAGAGGGCTGAATTTCGAGCTGGTATTCCCACAGTTTGTTCACAACTGTGATTGTGACTTATGAAAAAAAGTGTGGGAATATACTTCACATCTTAGGCTGATGTAACATCCCATATGCAAACCCTGCCCGGGTGTGGCTGAGTCGAGACACAATTGATCTGAGTTTAAAATAGTCATCCAGTTTATATACCCGCCACCAGCCTTACAACACCTTTCCTTCCTACCACCATTATCTTCCCTTTCCTTGGGTGGCAGCTATTCTGCCACCCGCCGGTGTACAACAATTATGTAATTAATATTTAGCGAGTTGAATCAGTGAAGACAAGTAAATTATGGGTGTTCTCAAAAGCACAGAACACTTAGATGTTTTATTCAAGGAATAAATTATGCCATCAAGCACATTGAAGAAATAATGGGACAAGAATTGTCTTGCGGGTATATTGTCTTTGCACATATATTGTACTATTTCCCATTGTTGATGACAAATCTCAGGTGAACACAAGGCATTGTTGCCATGCAGCATAATATAATGGTAAACTCATTGCCTGATTCACCCTCTCTCACTCATCAGCCATGCCAAACCTCTCATTCCCAGTTCTACTGCACATGGTCCCCAGTCTCTCTATACTACAGAAAAGTGTATTCGAAAGCTGGTCAGATCTGAAACGCTGGACGGCCCTCGAGGATCTCTTGGACTACTGTGAAGAGGACTGGTTCAATGTTGTGGACTGCTTCTACGATGAGAACTATGGTCTCTCTTTCATAGAGCAGAGATGGGCACAAGCTGGTAAGTAATATTGTTATGTTAATCTCAATCTCTCAGACCCACAATCAGGGTTACTAGATGTTCCTCCGCCTTCACCATCTCGGTCAGATTACCACACTGTGCTTTGTGCTTTTTTGGACACTCTCCCAGATCTGTCCAACCCCCTCCCCCCGGGGGGGGGGGGGCGGGCCGGGGGG